>CAMOHE010053997.1:0-14224 GCA_946598075.1 Artocarpus hirsutus
AGCTTCTCAACAATCTTTTAATCTTGGAATTAATTAACGTTAGCTTCACACACCCTTGATTCTAAGGTGTGCATAAGGACAATTAAAACTAAAGCATAACATATAACCACATCCATAAATGAATTAACTATAAATCTATATATTTTAGTCTCTAATAAGATTCATAAATCACTTAGGATGGTTTTGGAAAGGTTGTAAGACATTCAGGGATTAGAAGGTGAGTAAAGTTGGATTTACTATCTGCAATTAGCACATGAGTTATTGGGTGATTTACTTAAGGTAGACGGGTGGTATACTGCCACTGATAGGTTTATTAGTTTCCAACCTGAGAATTGAAAAATTCATAGAAAATAAAATATAACTCCGATTTAGGCTCATGATAGCTTGTTGGAAAGCTTAGAATGTCTACTTTTAAAATATATAAACCAATTTATAAAATTCATTTTCATCTAATCCTAGAATTTCAAGAAAGAGCTACTGCCCATAGAGATAATACAAGGTTTATGGAATGTTAAGTTTTTCTTAAACCCAAAGCATATTATTCTCATTTAAAATTCCAAAACAATTCCAAAATAGGCAGCATGCATTATATAATCATAATAAATATATTCTTATGAGTTTTATACCAAAATCATCATCAAACTATATCTCTAGCCTTTCTTGCAATTAGTGAGGAAAACATGCATTAAATATGAAGAAAATACATACTAAAGCCAAGTTTGAATTAAAGAAAACCTACCTCAAAACTCCTTTGAAAACACCAAAGTTCGGGTTAAAAATCAAGCTTATACTGACTCCAAAACGGCTTCAAATGTGGATGAGAATTATAGTTGTCGTGGTTGCAAAGAGAGCTTTATGCCTTGTGTTTTTAGTTAAAAATTGAAGTGAGAAACGAGAGAATGAGAAACTAGAGAAGAAAGTGGTGATGGTTGAATAAATAGGCATCAAAATAATTGAGGAGCGGGAGAGAATTAAATGAGCATTAAAAGAAAATGTTATCATGTCTCCCATAGAGACTTTTAGCAAATAATGTCAACAAAATTGAGTGGGCAAATGGGACAAATTGTGGAAAAAGATGAAGGAAGCATTAAAAAGGTGGTTAAGAAAATATATCGATGTCTTCTGGTAATTGAGGTGAATTAATTCTATATCTCCAAATGATAAGGATGCTATTTAATTGAGCATTAATGTAGTGGGACAAGGTTGGTAGAAGTAAGTGATAGGTAGGTTTTAAATATTTACTACGGAAACTTAGTAAAAATACTAAAGTGACATTTTATTCATATGATTTTACAAAAGTTATACCTGTTAAAATAACGGGTGTTTCAGATTTATGCTTTGTAAAGGTCTGTGAACAAATATATGCCTTATAAGTGATTTGAACGTTACTCAGATAACCAAACATCTTGCCCATTACTTGTCATATGTTACAAGCCTAATGAAGTCCTAATGATCCTAAGTGTCATGTCAATTTACATTAGTAAAGAGAGTTATGAAAGATAAACCTATGCTGTTCAAATTTTTTTTCTTAAATTGGTGTTAACATTACTGATTTGCATAAAAAAATCAGGATAACAACAAATAAGTGTAAATGGTTAACACATACTCAGAGAACCTAAGTAAGATAGAGTTAGCATTTGAATTAAATTTATATACATTTGTAACGTTTTGAATTTTTCTTGAGCTATGAAATCTTCAAAAATTTTGGGGCCCGATCTTAACACATCAACTCAAAATTTGTGTGTTTGTAGTTTTAGTTTTGCTTGAAGACAAGCAATAAGGTAAGTTTGGGGGTATTTGATAACTTGTAAAAATGATATGTTTTCTAGGCTTTAAAACAATTTATTTAGCATTTTATTTGTTATTAAATCCTCTATTTAAACTTATTTGCTTGTCTTGATCATTTTTAGTTTGTTATCTATAAAATATGTTTAATTATCGATTTTTATTGTGTTTTTATGTTTAAGTATATTTTTGGTAAGTTTTAATTTGTTAGTTTTTGTAAAATAGATTTAAAACTATTAGTTTAATTAATTTTAATTTTAATTTTTATTTTAATATGTGATTATTGTTTTAATTTAGTTTTGTGTTAAATAAGTATGTAAAAATATTAGTTACTTCTAGTAATTTTTATTTCATCAAATTATCATTTTGTTTGGGCTTGGTTGCAAGTAATTTTTATTTTGAGGTCGGAATTGGAATGATAAATGCAAAAAAAGATTGTCTTGGAATGAAATCTTAGAAAAATGACCAACAATAACAAAAATTGAATCTGAACCTCTTTGTTTTCGTGGCAATCCTAGAATGAAGTCCATGGACAAATCTTCCCAGGGAGCATCTAGAATAGGCAGTGGTGTGTAGAGACCGGTATTCTGAGCTTGTTCTTTTGCAGTTTGGCAAGTATAATTGTGCTTGACAAACCTATCAACATCACGCTTAAGATATGGCAAAAAATAACGAGCTTCCACTAATGAAATGATCTTGTCTCTTCCCATATGTCCTCCTAATCCTCCACTGTGCAACTCTTGAATGATGTGTTCTCTGAGAGAACCTTGGGGAATACAAAGACGATTGTCAAAGCATAGAAAACCGTCTTGTATGTTTATCAGTTGCTCTAATAGTACACTTATGCCATGCTTCTTTGAAAACGTCATCGTCTGCATATAAATCTTTCAAATAATCAAAACCAATGATTTCACTTCGGGCGACAGTCAACAACATAACTCGTCGTCTCAAAGCACAATTTTGTTCAACTAGCCAAACTCGTGCTTTAGAGAAAAAGTGAACTTTTGGATGGAGGCAATCCATCAGGCATGTATTTGATTGGGCTTTGAAGAATTATTAAGGTATTTGCAAGCTTGATGATCTGAATTGAGAATGAACTCCTTTTGTATTAGATATGGCTCTCATTGTTGCAACATACAAACAACTGCATATAACTCTGGCTCATAAGTTGACCACTTTTGCCTTGCATCACTAAGCTTTTCACTGAAGAAAGCTATGGATTTCATCGTTTGTGACAAAACTGCTCCAATTCCTACTCCTGAAGCATCATAATCAACTTTGAAAATTTTATAAGAATCTGGAAGTGCTAGGACTGGTGCATTTGTTAGCTTCACCTTTAAGACTGCAAAACTTTGCTCCCCTTGATCTGTCCAAACAAATTGTTTTTGCTTCAAGCAATCAGCGAAGGGTGCAACAATGGTGTTGAAGTCCTTCACAAACCATCTGTAGAATATTGCTAGCCCATGAAAGCTTTGAACTTCAGTAACTGTTCTCGGTGTTGGCCACTCTCGAATAGCCTTTAACTTTTCTTGGTCGAATTTGATCCCATCAGAGCTTACAAGGAAGCCCAAGAAGATTAAGTTGTTTGTCATAAAGCTATACTTCTTCAGGTTGACATACAAATTATGCTTTCTTAATGCTTCAAAAGCCTCCCTTAGGTGTTGTAGATGCTCTTCCTTACTATGGCTATAGATGAGGATGTCATCAAAATAGTCAACAATAAATCTTCTAATGAAAGGTTGGAAAACCTGATTCATTAGCCTCATGAAGGTACTTGGAGCATTGGATAAATCAAAAGGCATGACTAGCCATTCGTACTGCCCTTCATGTGTCTTGAATGTTGTCTTCCACTCATCACCTAGATGGATGCGAATTTAATGGTACCCATTCCTTAGATCAATCTTGGAAAATAATTTTGATCCTCCTAGTCGATCTAGCATATCATGCAGTCAAGGAATGAAAAATCGATATCGTACAATAATTTTGTCAATGGCATGACTATTAACTCATCCTCCAGTTTCTATCTTTCTTTGGGGGTTAGAAGTGTTAGAACAGCAACAGGATTTATGCTCTCTCGAACCATGCCTTTCTTAAGGAGATCTTCAACTTGCCTTCGTAGGATCTCATATTCTTAGGACTCATGTAGTAGTGTGGCAAGTTTAACAAACTTGCTCTAGGTACAAGATCAATATGATGTTGAATATCCCTTAGTGGTGGAAGTCTAGACGGTAGCCGTTCGGGAATAACATCCTGGAATTCTAATAGTAGACACCAAACTAGACCTAGCATGTCTTGTGACACTACAACTTCTTTTGGAACCAGGGGAAGGTTAGTCCTAGTCTTCGAGCATGTCGAACTGTTTGGTTGTCTCATTGGGACAAGAATAAACTTCATACCATCCTTGTAAAATGTGTACATACTATTTCGCCCATTATGGGTAGTACTTAAATTGCCATAGATGACCAAATAATATGTGACAAGCATCCATATCAACAATATGGCATACCACTTCATCCTTATATTTGCCTACTAAGAAAGGAATACAACATTGTGTGGTTACCTTTATTTCAACAACATCTTTGATCCAACCAATGTGGTGTAGAGATGGATATGGATGAGTTGGTAACTGTAATTTGTCTACCATAGTCTTTGATACTATGTTCTTGCTACTTCCACTATCGATGATGAGGTCGCATGCCTGTTGATTTATTGTAGACCTAGTCTTGAAGACGTTGTGTCATTGAACACCTTTTTCCTTCTTTGGGGTGTACATTAGCCGTCTAATCACTAAGGATACACCTTCATCTTCATAGGTGATTTTGTCTGGGTTAGCAATAACATTATACTCTTCATCTTCAAGGTAGACTTCATCTTCCTCGATGTCGTCACCATGGGTGGTCAAATTTATTGGTTGGTTCCATTAACAGTAATTAGAGAGGTGACCTGTTTGCCCATAACCGTAGCATTTGTTACCTCTTGAAACAATATAAGAATTGTTAGAGCTAGCCTGATTGCTAGTTGGTTCCCTTTATGGTCGCGCAGTCAACTGATTTGCCTTAGGTGCGTCATTATGCTGTGCTATGGCTTTTCCTTTGTTTACCTCCATCTTTTCTGGTGGTACAAATGAACGTTTTTTTTTTCTTCTAACCATTTGTGAATAAATGGCTTCAGTTTCAATTTCATATTGATTATAAGAATTTGTAACCATTGCAACATTATGGTCTTATATTTATTTTTTCCATTAAACCACAATAAAACCTTTCCTTGGTAATTGATTTTTGGAACCTATATAAAAATCCTTGATGGAAGGATTTCATGTATAGAGAAAAACTTTGTTCATGCGTTGAACATTTTTTCAGTTTGGTCCTTATCACCTCTCTCTCATATCCAGTTTTTATACACCATCGTATTGAGTGTTTGAGTGATAGAAGCATCCAAACTAGTGGACAACTAACCATTGCAGCAACCCAAAGCCTCGATTTCACAGACAACGCAATGGCCAGAGGTATGTCAAATTTTTACGCTTCCATTCTTGATCTTTATATGCATAATGTTTTAGCACATTAAGATCATAGTTTTGCTCACATTTAGCATCAGAGTAGGAATATACCTCTGTCTTGTATTTGAGAATTTTGAGAAAACACAATTTATGCACCTCACGGTTGAAATTTTTTTTTTTTTGGTTTTTGGGTTTTTAAATTTATCATTTTTTTAATTGAAACTAAGATTAGAAATCATTAAGATACTTGATTTCTAAGATTTCTGTAATTTGAAACATCGAAAATGGTGTCTAGATGGTGAAAACGAGCAGGGTCTGAAACCAGGTCGAGATTCGGGTCAGCAGGGTCAAAACGACCCTGGTTTAGAGGTTGAAGACGACATGAAAATGACATGTCGTTTGGCCTTCGGTCAACCAAAATGACATGTCGTTTCTGGTTGAGAAGGGCGTGTTTTGCCAACTAAAAATGACAAGTAGTTTTCAGGTACTGAGACCGAAAACGACATCTCATTTTGGCTAGAGGAAGAGTGTTTTCAACATAAAAAAATGACATGTCGTTTTAAACCATAAGGACCAAAACGACATGTCGTTTGGACCATTGGCAAGTTGCGTTTCAGTTAATGAAACGACATGTCGTTTTTGGGCTTAATGCCCAAAACCACCCTAAAACGACCTGTCGTTTCCAATGGGCAGAAAATTAAAAAAAAAAACTCGAAAAAAATTGATATTCTTCCAGATTTCATAAATTGATGTTTTTGAGCCAAGTTTCATAAAATTTTCTGATTTTATAATTTTATGAATTTTTCATAATATCCACAATTTTGATATTATATGAAATTTTTCATATTATGGAATAAGTTATGAAAAATTCATAATTTTGAATATTAATAATTTTTGGTATTTGTTATAAATATTATATAGTTTTGGTGTGCATATAATGTGTATATAATATTCATCATGCATAATTTGTGATTTAAATTATGCATGCAATATTAAGTTAAATGATTTAGTACATTTAAATTTTATATAATAATGTGCTAAATTATGTTTTTTTGAATGTATAATTTTAATTTATGCATAATGAGTATTAGTACATAAATTTATTGGTTCTTTGTTCATATTTATTGCTTTAAGTAAATGCAATTTATATATAAGCAAAATTTTAGAATAAATGTCTAGTGACATATCTAATTTTGAATAATTAGAGAGTAGTCGTACCATCTTTGATTATACAAAATTGTATTAAATGTTTAAATCACACATGGTAAAAGGACATTCGATTGTGATTAATCATATGTAATATAATAAATTTTATCCCATAGGAATTTTTGTTATATTTAATATGATTAGTTATGATGATGTATCAAATTATTTTTCTTAATTTACCCACAGGAGTTAAGATAAAGGAATATAATTTGATAGTGTTATCATAAAGATATATGTATCTATTTGAATTTAAAAATTTAGCCCACGGGCAATTTTTAATGTCTGATACATATTTTTATTGCATGTATTTACATTGGTAAAACATGACATATAGCATTATAGCCACAATTTAGTAACACAAGCATGTATGTTTAATTGTGCAGCAATACAAACTATGAATTACCTTGATTTTAAATGTGATATTCCTAAACTTAAGGGTGATAATTATAAGGTGTGGAAGGAGAGAATTCTTTTTCATATGGGCTAGATGGACATTGATTATGCTATCTATAAAAATGAACCACATGCTATTATGGAAACCAGCCAACCATATGATGTTGATAAATATGAGAAATGGGAGCAATCTAATCATCTTTACATCATGTTTATTAAAACTAAAATCTCAGCTGGTATTCGTGGTTTCACTGGAATAGTATGACAATGTGCAAGCTTTGATGAAGGCAATTGATGAGCAGTTTGCATCATCAGACAAAGCTTTGGCGAGCACCTTAATAATAAAATTTTCATCCATGAAACTCATTGAAATTCATGGTGTGCGTGAGCACATCATGCAAACGAGGGACATAGCGGCTCAGTTAAAAACTCTTGAGGTTAAGATGTCTCAATCTTTCCTTGTGCACTACATCTTGAACGCTCTTCCACAACAATATGAACCTTTCAAAATATCCTACAACACACATAACGATAAGTGGTCCATCAACGAGTTGATGACCATGCGTGTTCAGGAAGAAGGAAGACTTGCTATAGTGGCAGGAGAGAAAGTGCATCTAGCAACTCAAGGGAAGAATAAGGGACAAGCCAAGAACAAGGAAAAAGGCAAATTGTCTGCACAGGCTAATATCAAAAAGGAATCCAAGTGCTTCTTTTGTAAAAAGAAAGGGCACATAAAGAATGATTGTCCTAAATATTAGAAATGGCTTGAGAAGAAAGGTACTCAGTTCTCACTTATTTGTTTTGAACCTAATATGGTTAATGTTGGTCATAACACATGGTAGATTGATTTTGGTTCTACAATCTATGTCACTGATTCCTTATAGGGGTTGCAAAACCTAAGGAAGTTAGTGAGCAGTGAGCAGTTTATCTCCTCAGGCAATAAGATACGCTCACATGTGGAGGCAATTGGAACATGTAAATTAGTTTTAAGTAGCGATTTTGTGTTAGAATTGGAAAAGACATTTTATATTTCAAGTTTTTAAGGAATTTAATTTCTATTTCAAGCTTGTATTATTGGGTTTTTCCTTTAATTTTTTAGATACTATATTCAGTTTATATTATAGATTTGAACTTATTAGAAATGGTACAATGTTTGATGGTCTTTTCAAAATTAATTTACAAAATGAAACTTTTTATACTTCTATGCATGACCGTGATAATGTTGGAATTAAGAGATGTGTTATGAATAAAGAATCCTCAATGTTATGTCATCGTAGATTAGGTCATATCTCTATTGAGAGAATAAAAAGATTAGTAAATGATGAGGTACTTAGTACTCTTAATTTTACTGACTTTGACACTTGTGTGGACTGCATAAAGGATAAGCAGACCAATAGGTCAAAGAAACGTGCTAAGAGGAGTTCAGACATATTGGAGATCATATATATAGACATTTGTTGTCTGGACATGGACACGTATGGTCAAAAGTATTTCATTACTTTTATTGACAACTACTCACGATATATGTATCTCTATTTGCTTCATAATAAGAATGAAGCTTTAAATGTCTTCAAAGTGTTTTAAGTAGAAGTAGAAAAACAATGCGGTAAGCAAATAAAGATAGTGAGGTCTGATAGATGTGGTGTATACTATGGTAGATACACTGAAGATGGACAATTGCCTGGTCCATTTGTTAAGTTTTTTTAAGAACATGGGATTGTTGCCTAGTACACTATGCCTAGTGCTGCGGACCAGAATGGTGTGGCAGAAAGAAGAAACTGAACATTGTTGGATATGGTGCGGAGTATGCTTAGCAGCACCAAGATTTCTAAGTTTTTATGGACTGAGGCTCTGAAGATGGCTGCGTATATATTAAACCGAGTTTCAACTAGGGTTGTCTCAAAGACACCATTCGAGTTAGGGAAAGGTTGGAAACCAAGTTTGCGACATGTATGCATTTGGGGATGCCTATCTAAAGTGAAAGTTTATAATCCACAAGAAAAGAAGCTAGACCTAAGGACCATAAGTGGATACTTTGTTGGTTATGTTGAACGGTTCAAGAGGTATAGATTTTATTATCCATCATATACTACTAGGTTTGTGGAGTTAAGGAATGCAACATTTCTTGAGAATGACTTGATTAGTGGGAGTGATCGATCTTAGAATCCTGTTTTTGAGAAAGATCATGTGGAAGCCCAACATTCCATATCATGTGATAGAGTGATTGTTATACACAATACGCCTATAGTTCAAATGCATAATGAACAACAATCACTCGTTGAAGTTCCATAGACCGCTGATCAAGAAATAGTTCCAAATGAACAACAGATATAAGAACTTGTTGAACAGCCTGTTGAACACATGCTTCTCAAAAGAATGTTAAACCAACATTAAGAAGATCTACTAAAGTAAGGAGATCGGTGATTCCAAGTGACTATATTGTGTATCTACAAGAGTTTGAATACAATATTGGAGCCAAAAATGATCTAGAAATGTTTTCACAAGCCATGAGTTGTAAGAAATCTAACTTGTGGTATGATGTCACGAAAGAAGAGATGAACTCTATGTCATCTAATGGAGTTTATGATCTTGTCAAGCCTTAGAATTGTAGATTCTGTGTCTAGGCCATTAAGAATATATTGTGACAATTCAGCTGCTGTCTTTATGGCTAAGAATAATAAGAGTGGCAATTGAAATAAACACATCGACATTAAGTACTTAGCCATAAGGGAACGTATTAAGGAAAAAAAAAGGATCATAGAACACATAAGCACTGAATTAATGATAGCAGATTCTTTGATAAAAGGAATGCCATCAAAGTCATTTAAGGATCATATAGTTCAGATGGGATTTGGTTCCATAATGTAATTTGTTTGTATATATAATTTACAATCTTAATAAAACTCTTATTCAGTTGTGATGTTTTCTCATATTTGATTTGCGCGTAAAGTTATTAGAGGAAAATTTACATTTAGTAAGACTGAGAATAAATATTGGGTTTTTTCATAAAGTTAAGTTACCATATAAGAAATAAAGTCTAAGAAATAATACATAGTAATACATAGAAGATAATACTCACATTTAGAGAAACTATCGCCATGATTCATGTATCTATTTTTTGAAAGTTTGGGTTTAATGGATATAAGGTTAAATATAAAGACCAAGTGGGAAAATGAACATTTTTTTTCTTCTATACGTCTGTGAATAAATGGTTTCAGTTTCAATTTCATATTGATTATAAGAATTTGTTACCATTACAACATTATGGTCTCATATTTATTTTTTTCATTAAACCACAATAAAACCTTTCCTTGGTAACTGATTTTTCGAACTTGTACAAAAATCCTTGGTGGCAGGATTTCATGTATAAAGAAAAACTTTGTTTATGCATTGACCATTTTTTCAGTTTGGTCTCTATTACCTCTCTCTTATATCTAGTATTTATACACCATCGTGTTGAGTGTTTGGGTGATATAAGCATCCAAACTAGTGGACAATTGATAATTGCAGCAACCCAAAGCCTAGATTTCACAGACAACGCAATGGTCAGAGATATGTTGGATTTTTACTCTTCCGTTCATGATCTTTATATGCATAATGTTTTAGCATATTAGGATCGTAGTTTTGCTCACAACAACCGGTAACGATGACAAATTGCGGAACCCTCTTTTATTTAGTTGTATCTCAATTTTCAAGGCCAGTTGAACAGCACTTGACAATGTATTATGTGACTGTTTTTAGACCTCATCGTGTATGCTGGGACGAAGCCCATCAATGAATCTTGAAACCTTCTAATTTTTTGACTCACGAATGTCTACACAGGCAGCCAGCTTCTGAAATTCAGTAAATACTCTTGTACGGTCTAGTGGGCTTGTCGACAATGTTGATATAGACTGAAAAGTGTTGGCTCATAATCTGGAGGTAGGAATTGTTCCTTCATTAATTGCTTCATTCGCCTCCAAGTACATACTTTATTTCTTCCTTGCCGGATACGATTTGCTTGTAATTGATCCCACCAAGCTAGTGCCCTCCCTTAAGTCGGTAAGCTACCAACTTAATTTTCATGTATTCTTGTCTCCTAGTAGTCCAAAGAACTTTTCGACTTCGGCTAACCAATCGGGAAATTCTTCAATGACGAATAAGCCATCAATTAAGGAATTTCATTCTTCATACGGTATTTCTTATGCCGAGGGCCTTGGTTGTTTACTGGAATGACTGGTGGTCAATCATTGTCGCTAGAATCTTCGTCTTGAACAAACTGGTTTTTTGGGTTCCTGAAGTTGCCTTGTGGGTGATTAGCATGTCTTCGAAGATCTGCTTCTTGTTGGATGTTGTTATATTGTCTGCCCAGGGCGTTCTGAGTTAAGTCTCTAAGCATGACCTCCAAATTTTGCAGTCTTCTATCAATAGTTTCTACAGATTCTTTTGTTGCAAATCTTTCCATGGTTAGATGTTGTTGTCCTCCGTCTGACATTTTTCTTTTTCTTTTTTTCTTTCTTTTTTTTTTTCAGGCACTTTTCCTCACACTATAAAGCTCAAAGAAGAATATAAAAATCCCGCCTTTCTCTATTCACGCATATCTTTTTTATTTTTTTATTTTTTTATTTTATGTTACCCCTGTAACACTTTTCTGAAAGAAGACACTAACAAATTAAAAGCCTAACTTTTTTACAATGTCCAGTGAAAAGCTCTCTCTCTCTCTCTTCTTTTTACACCCTTTTGTCTTGAACTCTGAACACTCGTTTTTGTTTCTGTTTTTTTTAACTGATTTTTTTTTCCACTTCACACTTGCCAATATTCCCACACTACACCTTCACCCCTGCACATACACGCCTATTCTTGCACATACTTCTATCTTTTACACCTTTGTGCACACACTTCAAAAATTTCAAGTGATAAGCTTGTTTAATCTTCTCAACAAATCTGTACCAAAAAGTACTAACGGGGGAAGAAAGAGCCACATATTTTTTAGGAGAAACTGCAATACATCTTCCGATCATCACATCGGTTTCCAAGAGTAAAAAACACAGCATTGAGAGACAAGTTGTAACAACTACGTTACAATGATCTCTTCCTTGGACCCCAGACTCAAATTTCCTCCGCGTCATTAAACATTCCATCGACTAGACACTACAAAATCTCCGTCACAAATAACGGAGAAAACCATCTATACTTCAGAACACAAGAAAGAAAGCCATCATAAATTTCAAATCATAGGCTTATTTAGTCTTATCATCAACAATCATGTGTAATCAAAAGTACTACGGAGAAGAAAGAGCTACATGTCACGAGCTTACTTTCTCCGAAGGTACTTGTGCGGCCTTAGCACAATTCCAATGCTAAGTCAGCCTAACTTATCACGCTCTTGCCTAGAACAAAAGGGAACTCAAGAGAAGATGGAGAACTTTGAAAGGAAGCTTGTATTAAGCTAAGAGACTTTACAAGGCTTAGATTCTTGGATTTCTCTTGGATGGATTACAAAAGAGGAGTTGGTCCTATTTATAGGCACCCTTCTAATGAATGAACGGTCATGATTGCTTTGATCCTACGGTTGCTATTTACTCTCTAGAATGTTCTAGCAAAGTGTGGATGGTATTTACAAGTATAGAGTGTTCTAGAGGATTCTACACTACTCTACAAAGTACTCTAATGTTCTGGAGTGTTCCAGAGAAGTTTTGAGCCTTCCAAAACATTTTGGATTCTTCTGGATGCTTCTGGACTAGTGTAGAACCTCCTAGAATGTTGTGGAATGTTGTAGAATGCTCCAGACCCTTCTAGAATCTTCCTTGGGCCAATTCTACCCTTAAAAACGCCCAAGACAAGTGTGTGGCCTCCTCGTGGCTCAGTGGGGCGTGACATTCTCCCCCACCTATGCTCGCGACGCCCTCGTCGCGTCCCCATGGTAGTGCTGGATCTTGTTTCTGAATTGCCAAAGTGCCTCCTCAGTTTCCCAACTGGCCTCGGTGTCAGGCAGTCCCTTCCACTTGATAAAGTACTCCCGATAACTTGACACACCCCGTCTTCGGACGACTCGATCCGCTAGTATTTCGTCGACTTCCTTGTCAAAGGAGGTGACCACGGCTGTGGGTGCTCGATGGGATACTCCTCTTGCTGGATCTTCCAAGTCTTCATGGTATAGTTTGAGCATGCTTACATGAAAGACTGAATGAATCTTCAATTTAGGTGGGAGGTGCAGTTTATACGAGACCTTACCTATGCGCTTGATTACCTCGAAAGGTCCTTCATACTTTCGTATTAGACCTTTATGGACCTTCTTGAATGCCTTGAATTGCTGAGGTAAAAGTTTTACTAAGACAAGGTCTTCTTCATTAAACTCTATGTGCCTCCTTTTCTTGTCTACCCATTTCTTCATGCGCTTTGTTGCCTTGTGTAACGCCGCCTGGGCCAATTCTGCCTGCTTATGCCATGACTTGGAAAACTTAAATGCAGTAGGACTCTTTGCTTCATAGCGAGTAGCAAGGAAAAGAGGAGTTGTTGGCTGTTGTCCCATGATGATCTCAAATGGACTCTTGCTGGTGGCCTCACTCTGTTGTAGGTTGTAGGAGAATTGTGCAACGTCTAGAAGTTTGGCCCAGTCCCATTGGTTGGCACTCATATAGTACCGCAAGTAGAGCTCTAATAAAGCGTTGATGCGTTCCGTCTGACCATCGCTTTGCGGATGAAAACTTGTGGAGAAGTTCAAGTCGGACCCTAGCATTTTGAATAGCTCCATCCAAAATGTAATGACCCGAAAAAAATTTAAATGTTAATAGCTATGATTAATTGAGAGATTTTCCCTCATGACTTAGCTAAGTACTTAAGAAAGTACAAGTTTAACATTTATTAACGCGCTTATTTAAAGGTCTTAATAGCTGTAAGACCTTAGAAAAAAAAAATTAATGTTGTGAATGCACAAAATTATGTGCTTTATTTATGAAACATGTAATAATGTAATGTTATGATAGTACATTAAAATAATTAAAAATAATTATTTAATGTGCTAAACCAAGAATTCATGAGTTATTAATTTTCTACATGAGCCAAAAAGATGATGTTATTTGGCACAAGTGGAATTTCTAACTTACTAAGATTATGTGGAAATTCCTATGTGATATCAGTCAGTAAAAGAAATCCAGATCAATAATGATCATGAGCTCCATACCATAAATTAAAAATGGTGAGCACCAAGTTCAAGGATGCAATAATTTCAATGTTTTGAATGTGTATAGTTAATTATTGTACACATTAATAATTATGTAAAGTTTATTATTATTGTTGTAATAACAATGACAATAATAATAATATCAGTTATTAAAATAATAGTGAATGATAAGAACAAGA
>CAMOHE010054000.1:8495-40032 GCA_946598075.1 Artocarpus hirsutus
ACCTATTTTGACATGCCACAAATCCTCTTGAAAGAAAGGGGTGCCTTAAGGAACGTAGGCATAAAGTGCATGGCTATCGTCAGCTCGTGCCCTAAGGTGTCGGGCTCTTCTCCTACCCGTATCTAATAGAACATACTGAGCCAAATCTGTAACACCCATTATTTCAACGCGTATGTATTGTAAAATTTAATGTGAAAATGTGCAATTTGAAAATTTGTGTTGTATTTAAAATTACCAAGTAGCCTCCGTTATACCATTTATTTACAAAAATGCCATGTTAGCATTTTGTGAAAAAAAGAGAGTCTCTAAATGAGACTAAATAGAACCTGCCCCGAGCCATCCATTTGTTCTCTTCTCTCTTGTTTTTCATTTTAATCAAATCATTCCTCATTCTCTCTCACGTCTCTCCCGCTCAAGGATCGAGGAGGTTTAGATGTTTCAAGATCAAACTCAACTTTTGAGCTAAGTTTTAAGGTTAGATTTCTAAAACATTAACTTTGATTTTAAGGTGTATTTTGGTATGAAATCTTGAGCAATGTGTTTTTTATGTTTATAAATCCCTAACCTCAAAGATGAATAAAGAAGAACAAACTACTAGGACAATGATAGTTATTTTACAACTTATGTTTTGGAAATAATAAATAGTTTTCTATAAAGTTTGTAATTTCAAATAATTTTATTTTAATGAATATGAAACTTTTTAATTATTTATTTTTAAATTTTTTAAAATCGTATTATTTATTTTAAAAATTCAATTTAACATATTTTGTACCAAAATAAAATTCGTATATTTTTATTTTATCATTATTTTATAATTTTCTAAAATTAAGTTGAAAAAATTATTCACAATTTTAATGCATTAATGATTATGGCACTCATAAACATAAATGATAAATTGACATAATTAAAAATTAGGATTTAAGTTAAATTATGATTATTTTATACGTTTTAGGATAACGGCGTACTTGAAGCTTACGTGGTGAATTGTGTAAGCTAAACATTATCAATTGATATTTATAAAGAGGTAGAGATTCTATTACTCATCTTTTGTGAGGTGTTGGTTAATTAAAATTTGGATGTTTTACGTTGCAAGATATGCATATGATTTTGAATGTATATGATTATACCATAACATGATGATATGGAACTCGTCCTATATTGTACGGCGAGAAACATAATAATTTGACACATATTGTTGTAAATTGTAAAGTATGGTTAGGAAAACTAACTCTATAAATAATAACTGACTATAGAAGAAAGGTGAGACATGAAGAAGGAGGCAGTTATGTCCTTGGACACGAATACCCTAAAAGGTAAAATAAGAGGAGGTGATGACGCTCCCTTTGGTCGAAAGTCCCAGAACACATTGTACAAGAATCAACTTGGTGAGGACTCAGGGCATGATGTCCCCTCACCGAAACACCATTGGAAAAATTGGAGGGTGGTCAAGTGTGCCCATTTAGGTTTCGATGAGTTGAGTGATACTCTATTGAACGTAGACATCTAGAAATAATGATGAATTGTAATATTTGTATATATGTATATGCATAAAACTCGGTAATGATTAACTATGGTATCCACAAAATGTGATCATAATAAATCTCATAATCTGGATAATGATGTGAACTATCTAACCATGCAAGTTTAATGTGATAATGAATAAAACTTTAAGGTGAGTAGTGGTTTTCCTTACTCAGCATATTGATGCTCATCCCTATCATATGTATATCTCTCAGGTGAAACTCAGTACAACTTGTCTGAAGAAGAATAAGTGACAACATTGTTGGTCTCGTATTGGAAGAACCTTAGTTTATTATAACTCCTCTGAATCATGAAAGATTTATAGTACTTTGTGGTGGCTGTGTTAAGTTATACATGTAATTAAGAACTGTACTATAGTGATGATGATTAGATTTAATATTCGGTGTTACACTAAAACTGTAGTTTGTATTTGAAGTTTATTTTTATTTTTCGTTTATTTTCAAAGACACCATGGGTATTATTTTATTGTTTTGAATAATATTGAATTTAAGTTTATTTTTATTTATTCAATATTGTTAACCCCTACATAAGGATGTTACAAAATATTCTTCATGTAAAACCTCATGGCTGAACTTTCAATTTTTTATTTTTTAGAGTTAGATTTATAAGTTAGAAATTAAAAGGTTTGTATTTTTTGAAATTCCCATTTATGCTTATTTTGATCAAAGTATCTTTTTTGTTCATGAGGTATAATAATAAACCTATTTATTTATTACCGAGTTGACCATACCAATTCCCCTTTTTACTTGTGATTATTGAACACATCGAATGCCTCAGTTACATATATCACTGCACTTCCACTTGACATCTATCATAATGATAAACAGCTCGTCTCGCCGTGACCTAGTTCTAAATTCTCTTTTTCCTACAACGAACCCCTGGGGAAAAAGTGTTTTTAAATTTATACCGTCTGCTATTTTATATATGATTACAAGTTGAACCCTCAATGTTCTACGATGTCTAGGGGATAAAATAATTTTAGAAACAAACAAATCATAATAATTTTTGTCTCTGTTTTCAGTCATTTTTTGCATAAGTTCCTATAACTCATGAATTAAGAATTCTCGCAATAACAAGGTCTACTCGATTGACATAACTAGATGGAATTTTGTTATCATATGATTTATCATTTGTTGCCATTCGATTTATCATTCGTTGTATATGAGTGAAAAGATCAATAATGAACTCCTCATGCCATAGAACGATGACTACATTACTTGAGAGGGAGGGAGGAAGACAAAGTAGAGTACAACAGAAAAAGGTGAGTATGAGTTTATACATTCACTAGCAAATCGTCCACGAAGTTTTTTTTTTTTTTATTATTGGAAAAACTCGTCCACAAAGTTTTTCTTCCCCTAACTTATAATATATATATATATATATATATATATATATATATTTACATCAAGGGATTGAATTTGTGCCTGCGTTACTTAGCTGTGTGCGAATTTACCGTTTCACTATTATTGTAACTATAATGTAGTATTTTCTTTTATTTTGAGTGGATTGAACAGTAAGGATTCTAATTAGCCATTTCTTAGGCACAGTTCTTTAGAGATTCCAAAAGGTTTTCTTTTTCCCTTCAATTAATTAATTTTTCAGAATTTCCTAGTTTGGACTTTCAATTTAATTACATGCAACTTTTTGGTCTTTGGCTCATCTACAGTTTAGGATCTGGTCATACATGATGAGAGTGAGTTTTTACCTATATAGTGAAAAATAATGTTAAACCTAGGCAAAGGGCACCACAATCAAGCATTGTTATTCCAACCAAATCAAAAGAGTTTTACCTTTTCTGTTACCTTTCCTTTAATAAATTATTCCACAAATTTTAACATTAAGGGGCAGGTCGATAGAATTAAACACAGAGAGAGAGAGAGAGAGAGATTGGGTTAGTGCCAGATAAAAGATTTTCACCCTTATCAACCTTCCTTATTCATGACAGAAGAGGAATTTGATGACGAGTACTAGGCCTTGGCGTGACGACAACCCCATGCAACTTCAACAGTTAAAATAGACGTTACCTTCACTTACACAAGGTAGCTAATTGAAAATATGTAGCTAGTTTTTTTTTTTTTTTTTTGAATAATAAATATGTAGCCAGGTTAGTTTACCAAAAGAAAAAGTTTCATCGAAATACGTACAAAATACATCAAGGGTCTTACGAATTCAAGTGGCCAAAAGTAGTCTCAATGGCGCACTAAAATTAAGTTCAAGTTAACAATAATATGCGGTTTATTTTTGTTTTCTTTGAAATGGCAATTCAGTTTCTATGTAGAACAATATTGATACTAATCCATATGTAAAAGTCCACAACATGTTTAGCTACTTAAACACGAGTGTAGATTGAAATTACTAATAGATACGACTAATCACCAAAGATCAAACACATGTACTAAGTTCCATAAAGAAGAAACCAAAAAAGTATACAACTAATCAAGCACATAAAAAACTCTTTTAAATACACCAATGCAGATGGAGGACTACTTAGATTAGTTAATATCAAGCTGTAAGGTCAATAACAACACTGACGTCATGCGGGCTAGACATACAAACAACATTAGAAGGTAAGGAGTCCATCTATGTTATTAAAACAAAAGCTAACAAAACAACAAAAACACACTAAATTTAATCCAGAGATAAGCCGACCATCGCTGAGAAGGGGCATCGAAGCAGCAACACTACCTACACGAGCCAAACGAAAGCTGAGAAAGAATTAGGGCTTTGACGTGAAAGAACCAACCACCATCGTTCACCCCTATTAACCAAGGATGATGTCGCCTCCACTTACTTGTGGCGCTAAAGAGCCCAAAGACCCCAAACAATCGAGAACTACAAAATTCTACACACCTCTAGCCCATGAAGAAAGGATTTATCCCTCTATATCTTTTGACCATTGCACAACCAAGTCAGTCGATCTTCAGGGTTGCGCGACATCCAAACACAACTAGAAAACAACAGCCTAGCTCATGATGAAAGCCTCCCTTAGGCCTGTAGTTGCCCCTAAACCACCATGACATTGGGAAATCCCTTAATCTTCTAGCCGTATCACTTCGGTACCTTCCCAAAGGGATGGGAGTCCAAAGGCCCGTCCAAAGGCGGCATTAGACACCAATCCTTCAAGCTTCGTCAAAGAAGCACCTCAATTAGCTCTCATGAAAGAATGAGATGAAACTGAGGGAGAGAGAGAGGGAGAGGAAGGAAGGGAGAATAATAGGCAATTTAAGAGGTAAACTTATATTACAATCAAATAACTTGAAAAATATGCATGCCATAAAAAATGATTAAAAATTGAACAATTCAAGAACAAAGAAAATATTTTCTACACTCTATCATAAAATTTCTTTGAAAATTTATGTAATATGATTTTCTAAAAACAAAAAGCAAAAAAAAAAATTATGGGCTAACTAAATAATTATACATTTTGGTCCTAATTATTTCTCAATTTATCATTTTTTTTTCATAAACTATATAATATCCTTTGAATTTAAAAAATTTATTTTAATTTAATCCATTCCATATTTTATGAATAGAAAAATTAAGTGAAATAATATTATTACCCTTAAATAGTTTATGAAAATTATTTTGCAAATCTAAAAAAAATTTAAAAATAATCTTGAGTTCTATTTTTTTAAAATGTTAAAACAATTTTCTAAACTTTTTCCCGAGGAAAGGATTTTTTTAGAAAATAAATTTGATTTGATTAAGAGCATCTTTTTATTTCCTGCTTTTTTCTCTTATCCATAAACTCTACGAAAGATAAAATTAAAATAAATTTTTTAAATTCATAAAATACATTTATATTAAAAAATATAAGAAACTTTTTATTTTTTTGTTAGTAAGATAAATGATTTAATTATATTTATTGAATTGAAATATGACTCCATGTTATAAATATTTTACATGTGTCTCAAAATAATATTATTAAAAATAATTACTATATAATTAAAAAAAATTATATCTTTTAAATATTAATTTTAATTTTAATTTTACTTTTATAACAATAATTTACTCATATATTATATATTTTTTAAAAAAAGTTTATAGTGCCGACCACCTCTCCCATCGCGAAAATGGGTAACGTCACATTGTGGACTACCCCCTCCTTCCTTGTTGTCCGAACACTAACTTCCGCAAATTTTTCACTCTCGTCCAACGTCCAAAAAACCCAGAAAAAGACAACTTTTAATTATGTATTCCATAAACCATAAACAAATGCCAAAAGGTTCCTTCTTCTCCTTATATATTCTATGCATATATACACACACATGTAAGAACTCTGCTCTAATTTTCCAGAACTGAAAACGTTCATTTCCAGAGTAGAGCTAAAACTATACCCCTTCAAATTTCTGAATTTCTATTCACAAAAGTAAAAAAGAAAGAAATTAAGTAATGTAGTTTGGTAAGTGAGAAAATTGGCCCAGAAAAAGCGAGAAAGAGAGAGAAAAAGAGAAGAGAATATGGAAGGAGAGCAAAAGGAATATTGGAAATAACAAGGGAAAGAAAAAAGAAAAAGGAAAAAAAGGGGAAGGGGGGCATCGAGATCTGCGTGTCAGTAGAAGAGTACAACTGGAGGTTTGCCTGAAGAAGAAGCTTCAATGCCGGTGAATGTTTGGCTTTGCCGTTGAGTCGAATCTCAATTTTTGTTTCCTAATCCCCTTTCTTTCTTCTTTGTCTCCTTTATTTCTTTCTTTTATGCTTTTTGGAGTAAAATCTCGCTGCGTAATCGCCAAGATTTTCCGTTAAACCTTGTTTGGCACAGTTTACTTTCTCTCTCTAAGTTAGCTTTCTCTTTCTTGTTTTCTTCACATTCTGAGGTTCCGCTTCCAGCTCCAGATCACTGCGTTCTCGCTTCCCTCTGCGCCATTTTCCCCTAATTCCAGGTTTTTCCCTTCTCTTCTATCTCTCTCATTGTGAAAATTAATTTAAGTATTCTCTCTTCGTCTTCTTCTTCTTCTTCTTCGTTTTTTTATTTTTTTTTTCTTTTAAGAAATTGAGTTGGTTCAGCTTCTTTGTTTAGTGCGAATTTACAGGGAATTAATCAACTAGAACAATCTAAGAACTTTGCTTTCTTGCTTAATTAGTTCCTTTTTCTTCGTTTTTCCAAAATTTAAAAATAATCTTTCTTTTGGGGATTTTTCCCCCCTAAATGACAATTTGGGTAATAAAGCTTGCTTTTTTTTTTTTTTTTGGTGGTCAAAATTAGGTCCAAGTGATCCAGTAGATCAAGTTTTGAGGCGAAAAATACAGAGCTACTTTAAACAGGGTTTTTTCATTTTCTATTAAAGAACAATTTGCTTCAAATTTTAGTGAGATCAACTGATAAATTGTCTTTCTCCTAAGTTCTAATATGTGATCTAATATATATATATATATATATATATATATATATTCTGCCTGTGTTTCCAATAGAAAATATTGAGACCCAAAAAAGACTTTTACTGATGAAAATGAGTTGTCTTGCACGTTTGTCTTATATGTTTCCCTTTTTTCAGCCATGGATTACGCAAATGCAATCCAATGAGACAAACGAGCAATGTACTGTTGATGAGTTTTTAATTGCTTTTACAAAGATTTTGAGCTATTATTGCAGCCTCCTAATTGTCCCCCTTTTCCTTATCAACCCAGCTGAGTAATTAATCTGAATAGCCTACGCATTTTCTTTAAAGTGGCGTCCCAAATTATTGGTCTTCCTCATAATTCTTTTTAAGAAGTCTTTCTCATAATTAGTGTATGATTATGAAGGGGGGGAAAGTGGGTAAAAATTGAACAATTTATGAAATGGACATGCTTAGCTGTTTGGATATGGAAAGAGGATATTTTCCATACAATTATCTAGCAGTGTGCATTTATTTCTCTCTCATTAATGGCAGTTTCTTTCCTTTTCTTTCTCTCTCTCTCTTTTTTTTTATTTTTTTATTTTTTGTGGCTGATGTTTTGTTCTTGATTTATCTATCTAATGGAATGAACAAGTAACCAGACTGCTTTAAACTCATTAAAAAGAGAGAGAGAGAGAGAGAGAGAGAGGGGAGAAGAAGAAGAAGAATAAGAAGCTAAAAAGGGTTTCTTTCAGCATTTTGTTTTACGAGCCTTAAAACTTTTTCTTCAGTGGAAAAGAAGTATGCTTTTACTTTGGTTATTTTATTAAGATTCTTTACGGTGACTTTACTTTCAGTCTTCGAGATAACGTTTCATTATATTTAATAGTCTCTTGATACTTTTTTAGTCTTTTGACTTCTATTCTCAAAACCTATTGGTAGAAATGGTAGCCGAAGCGAAAATGTGGTTATCACAACGTCAAATTTGCGTCATGAGAAATTATATGTCCTTTTTCTATTCTTTCCATCTGATAGGAGATTGATTTCTTGGGACAACTTGAAGAAAAAGTCCTCTTCTTGGTCAAACATGCATATCAATTATGAATATTAACATTAAGTGAAATCACTTTTATACTTAGTTATTTCAAGGCAGTTTGGCTGATTCTTATTATGCTCATTTTGTATTTGAATTCCTTCCTTTAGGATTTCAAAAGGGTCGAGTAATTTTCTGATATAGTGTTTGTTGCATATTGCAAGGGAAGAAGAACGCTGAGATCAGAATCAGCCTTGATCATTTTCAGGGGTTTATCAGCAAACAACACTATATGAAGCCAAGATTATTTTCTGCAGTTGTACTTTGCCTTACACTCGTTTTCATTGACCGAATCGTAGCTGACATAGATTCCGATAAGAAAGCCCTCCTTGACTTCATCTCTGTTGTCCCTCATGGCCGTAGAGTTGACTGGGATCCTGCTACCCAAGTCTGCAAACCTTGGGTTGGCATCACTTGCACCTTGAATGGTTCCAATGTGATTGCCGTCCGGCTTCCTGGTGTTGGACTCTATGGCCCAATTCCACCCAACACTCTTGGGAAGCTGGATGCCCTCATGACCCTTAGCCTTCGATCCAACCGACTTAACGGGACACTTCCATCTGACATCCTATCCCTTCCTTCACTCCGATATGTATACCTGCAAAATAATAATTTTTCAGGTAATATACCCTCTTCTCTATCTCCCCGTCTCACCTTTTTTGATGCATCCCTCAACTCTATCACCGGCGAGATTCCTGCTATTTTTCAAAATCTAACGCGTCTTACTGGGCTTAACCTCCAGAACAATTCCCTGACTGGATCTATCCCTGATTTGGACCTTCCCAAACTTACTCATTTGAACTTGAGCTACAACCACCTAAACGGTTCAATTCCTACTTCCCTCAGAACATTTCAAGCTTCTTCGTTTGCAGGGAACCCACTGTTATGCGGGCCACCACTGGACCAATGTGTCCCTCTGTCACCTTCTCCTTCCCCAGCCAATTTACCACCCGAGCCAACAGCTCCTTCAAAACCAGAAACGGGCTCCAAAAAGAAGCCAAGCATTGGAGCTATTATTGCGATTGCAGTTGGAGGTTTTGCAGTGCTCTTTCTTCTCGTTCTGATCATTGTGATTTGGTGTATGAAAAGTAAAGAAAGTGGAGGCAGTGTTGTAGCAAAACCAAAGAGTGGAAGGGGTGAGCCGCCAAAGGAGGACTTTGGGAGTGGAGTACAAGAGGCAGAGAAGAACAAGTTGGTTTTCTTTGAAGGTTCCTCTTACAACTTTGATCTCGAGGATCTACTTAGAGCTTCAGCTGAAGTGCTGGGCAAAGGAAATTACGGGACTACCTATAAGGCTATCTTGGAGGAGGGGACAACGGTGGTGGTTAAGAGGTTAAAAGAAGTTGTGGTCGGGAAAAAGGAATTTGAACAGCAAATGGAGAATGTGGGGAGGGTTAGTCAGAACCCAAACATTGTGCCTCTTCGTGCTTATTATTATTCCAAAGATGAGAAGCTCCTTGTTTATGACTACATAACGACCGGCAGCTTTTTTGCGTTACTACATGGTATGTTGCAACCAGTTATCTTTGTTCTTTAGTCTTTTTTTTTTTTTTTTCTTGAGTATTATTAATCTTTGAAAGTCATTCATGGGGTATTTTTTTTTTTTACTTTTTTTTTAACCCTGGACATGAAGTAAGCAACACGTGGCATAGGGTTTCTTGAAGGTTGTACATTGACACTTGACATACAGATAAATGTGCTTAATTTCTTTGGAACAAGAAGTAAATCAAAATAAACCCGGCTCTTAACATGTCTTACACCAAGAATTCACATGTTTAAGAGAGAGATGGTTCTTCCCCTCAGAATTAATCCTGCGCCTTTATATATTTTACAGGAAACAGGGAAAGTGGACAGAGTCCTCCAGATTGGGAATCGAGACTTAAGATTTCTCTTGGATGTGCAAAGGGCATTGCGCATATTCATTCTGCCGCTGGGGGAAAGTTTGTCCATGGAAACATCAAGTCCTCCAATGTCCTCCTCAGCCAGGACCTCAGTGGTTGCATCTCAGATTTGGGCCTTGCTCCCCTTATGAACTTCCCCACTGTCCGTTCTAGAAGCATAGGCTACCGTGCTCCCGAGGTGATCGAAACTCGAAAATTTAGCCAGAAATCGGATGTTTATAGCTTTGGTGTTCTTCTCCTTGAGATGTTGACAGGAAAAGCACCAGCTCAATCTCCGGGTCGCGATGACGTTGCTGATCTTCCTAGGTGGGTTCAGTCCGTTGTAAGGGAGGAATGGACAGCTGAGGTGTTCGATGTAGAGCTAATGAAGTACCAAAATATTGAAGAGGAGTTGGTGCAGATGCTTCAAATAGCGATGGCTTGTGTGGCAAAAGTGCCAGACATGAGACCAACTATGGAGGAAGTTGTGAGGATGATCAATGAAATTAGGCCATCTGATTCCGAGAGCCGGCCGTCACCGGAGGATAACAAATCCAAGGGCCCAGAAACCGAGACCCCATGATTGCCCTGTCCTAATTAGATGAGAAATACTTCCATAAAACCTGTGGTCAGGCTACTAGAACCAGACTGCAGAGCAAAAGGCACATGATATCTTTTCTGACTCAATTGAGTCCAACTCTGTGATTCTTTTTACTGTCTTTTAGAGTGACATAGCTTTATTTGTTAGTCATTCTTTTCTTCTGTCACCTCTTATTGCTAGAAGAAAGTAGTCTCTGAATAATCGGACTTGATTGGTCTTTGTCTGTGCTGTTGCTACTTTCAAGTTGTTATGTAAAATGAGCATATTTTCTGTAAATGTAATGTTTATCAAAGTTTCCAAGTTCTTGAGTTGGGCTCTAGATACGTGTGCAAGAGTTCTATCTGATGAGCAGAAAGCAGGGGAAAATTTTCTCAACACAATGCAGTTTCATGTCTGAAGATGACTAGTTTTTATTGTTTATTTTTTTTTAGTGGAGACCAAACTACTTAAGGTGAACATGGTATTATTATTTGTTATATTTTACAGAGAAAAAGAAAAAGAAAAAGAAAAAAAGTTCAATTTTTTTTTTTCAAATGAGTTTTAGAAGTTGATGTCCTTTTCGCACCAAAAACAGCTTCCACATCCGCGGCGATACACCACACGTTATTGAAACCAAGGTAAGTGTAGGCATATAAATAGTCGCTTGCAAGAGATGACAGATCCAAAAAGCCTTAATATAATAAAAGGGCACATGATGTGGTTGAGGCATAATTTATCAATAAACTCACACCCAAAATAGAGTTCAAATCCTGTCACTTCAAGTTCTCCAAGTTATGTGTGTGTGTGTATATATATATATATTGTATTTATATTGCACCAAAAGATATATATATTGTAATTATATTGCACCAAAAGAAAAACTTCCATTTATATTGTCGAAATGTTGATTTCAATCATATGTAATTTTTAAATCATAAGCTACAAAATCAAACTTCTAACATATTTTGCTCAAAATAAGATAATTTTTACATGCCTTTTAACCCTGATTTTCATTTAAATCAATCCCAAATTTAAATAAAAGCATTAAGGCGTTTAAAAAGCAAAATAAAACAAGATATCCAACAAAAAATCGGAAGGAAGAAAAAACGATAGGGGTGAGTAGACTCCATTCTATTCTGAAAACATAATCGCCGGCGTCGGCTCGTGGCGCCGTGTTATTCTTTTTTCTTCTTTCTTTTCTTTTCTTTTTTTTTTTTTTTAATGTTTTAGAGTTTATTTTCTTTTAAAAAAAAAAATTGAATTTAGTATTTTTGACATTAGCGCATTATGGCCATTTACAATGGTTTCGGGTTTCAACTAACAGGAGGGAAAATTTTTAAAACGATCTATTAAAAAAAAAAAAAAAGTACAAGTGTAATGCTCCTACAAATAGAGTAAAAAATCTATTTTGGTGAAGTGAGTGCTTTCGTCATTATCCTATGACAAAATGAACATATTGGAGCCAAAGAATCTAGACATGGAATTTACTTTCATTTTGCAACAACAGATCGGGCTTAATTAAACCAAAGTAGAGAAATTATAACAAACAGTACGCTTTAAATCTTTAATGTAGTAAATAATATATTTATTACAATTTGTGGTGAACAAAGAAAAACCTAAAAATATCATAATATCATAAACATAATAAAAATGGGGAAAAAAAAAGAAGAAAACCTAAAAATATAATAATAAAAAGAATGTATTCAAAGTTTATAAGCTCAAGAAGAATAAAGATAAAAATGAATCAGCAGCTTACATTTTCCAACAAGGAAAATAGCCAAATTACCGGACACCTATGATCTCTTGACCCTGATATTTTCCTTCCACAAAAAGAACAACAAAATTATACCCCGTCCATGCCAGCTATGGTGATTAATCCCAAAAAGGAATAAATGGTTGGAGTTTAGACTTGCGAAGAATTTTTGTTCACCAAGTCTGCACCACTAACGTACCTAGAAACAAAAGACATCAACCGGAAAGGAGCACCAATTAGGGGAGCATCCGAGATCGGAACAGCAGCACTTTCATCATTCAAAGCAACCTGCGACTCGGGATCTCGAACCCCATTCTCGTCCAGAGGAATTTGCACGATTTCAGCAGCCTCTTCAAATATTAGAGGCTGTGCAACTGCATCAGCATGATTGTCCTCTGAGTTATGAATACCATTCCTTTCCTCTTTGACTGAAACAACTTCCATCGAGTTAAACTCCTGGCCCGATTTTGGCATATCCACAATGGTTTGAGAACCTTGATCAGAAAAACTATCAGTTTCAGCATTCCCAACTCCCGACTCAGATGCCGCAGTTGAAGGATGGAATGATCCACCACGTCGATCAAGCTCGATAAACAACTCATTGACCTGCAAAATAATAAACATACCTGAGGAATCAAAATCAATATAAACAAACTGAGTCACACTAATTAGCCAGGCTTCTCGCCCAAATCTGATTATTCACTCGTATATTGCAATTGGTAGAAACTGCAGTAAAGGATTTTGCAAAAGCTGTCACTATAGATGGCAAAAGCCAGCAAAAAAATTTTGCCATGACGTGTAATTTTGGTGGGAGTGCAGATTTTACCTTCTCAACAAGCTCTGCATTTTCCGTAATTAACCTCTCAACCAATGCACATGCTGCTTCAACCTGAGAGTTTAACTCATCGCGCTCGGAAGAAAGCTACATTACACAAGCAGAATAAACAGATTACAAAGTTTTTATTCCTCTGCAAAATGATTAGTGCAAAAAGAAGGCATGGTGGTGCTTCAGCCAAAAAGAAAAAGGAGAAATTATAAACAAAAACATAGTGTTCCCAAAACGCTTAGACTAAACCCTTATAGATTTATTATGATTTCCTTACCCCCGCATCTGCAAATGTGTGTCTTCCAAATAATGCAAATGCACACTAACCTTCATATTCAATGCATTTACACTGATTCCATTAAAAGAATTTCTTCTTTCGAAAACACTATTGCATCCAAAGAGCTGTATTTGAAGATCTCGTGAGCAAGTTCAGGATGCAAACCTTTGTAAATTCATCTGATGATTGAGTAGAGGCAAGGCTCTGAAGATCCTTAATTTGCGACTGCAGACTAGATATGTTTTCCATCAGTTGTTGGTTTTCTTGTAAGACAATGTTTCTGGATTCTTCCAACTCCACCACCTGCCAAGCTTTGTTTTTTAATTCCACATTAGAAAGAGAAACAAAAGTTACCACGTGCACACCTTATCAACTGATGAGATGTGCAAGCAATCAGAACATTGACACGCTAGAAAGGAAAACAGGAATTACAAAAGGCATCGGAATGGTAGGAGGCACCTGAAACTACATATTCTATTGGTTAACGTCTCATCTATCCTTGTAGAAAGATTTCATTAGACTCAAAAGAGAGAAAGTTCATTACATCATCAAAATAAGACTACTTCAGCATGAAACACTTACAGCTGTAGACTGGAACAGCTGCAACTGCTTTGCTAATAAAATCTCCAAGCAAAGAGCAATAAATAAACGCAAAAATTTACTAGACATACAAAGTTACCAATAATTAAAAAAACCTAAGATAACAAGCCATTGATGAAGAACATGCAGAAAATCAAGCAAAACGTGTGGCCTATTTTTAGCCACTACCTTCTCAGGGAACCGTACATGGGACTATCCATTTTATGTTACCAACTTTGTGCTTTGCCATATTATGGAACAATCTAAATTATATTAAAATTGGATATGCAGAATTCAGCTTTTTTGTTTTTGTACTAAAGAAACATGAGAAACAAGTTCACAGTAAATAATCCTCAGATGATTAGATCAATAGGCTACATACCTGCACCTTTAATCTCAAAACATCATCATTCAGATTTGCAATTGTCTCTTTAACTGAATCCTGCACAAGAAACATGTGATAAGAACAAATAACTAAGTCTCTAGAACATAATATAACAAAAAGTCAATAAATGCTCAACAAAAAGAAATAATGGCCAGGAAAGTTCTCCCCTCTCTAATGAGGGATGGTCCACGTTCACTTGGCCACAAGTGTGTGAGTGTGTCTAACACCACATGTTTGGAGGAAAAAAGCAAAAAAACGAGTACAAACCTCAATGAGGAATGAGAGAGAGAGTATATCCACATAACCCTTAAGGAGGAAAAAGAGAGAGAGAGAGAGAAAGTGAGGGAAGGAGGAAGGGAGGGAGATGAGGAATGAGGGATAATTTTATATCTAGAATCCAAGTAGCACCAACTTTCTAACTTTCTTCTTCATTTAATTCTGGATATATCTTTTAAAGCGTTACTTGTATGAAACTTGAAATATATGTACACAACCCAAAAGGTTTCAAAAGACCAACTAAGTAACTGGAAGTTAAGCTAAGGAATTGTGAACAACTAATCCAATTAAACGTTAAGCTTTCTCATGAGCAATACTAACTAGTCCTCATCAATTAGAATTTAAACCTAATGGAGAATCCATATACCCGACCAAACAAAGAAAATTACCTCCTTTAGAACCCAAGCATGTTTCTCACTCTCAAGATGTTTAAGCCTCTGCTGCAAGCTTACCTGTTAAACATTGTAAAGATAAGATTTCTCGTACAGACTATTACGTATTTTACTTGTTAAATTTGCAGTAGTTATAGAAGCAGTGAAAGAGGCTTGACAGAAATTAATGAAAGCAGAAGTGATTTGACAATTAGAAGAAGAAAGAGGAGAAGGGAGGGGAGGGGAGGTGGGAAAAAAAAAGTTAATCAGAGAACAAGTCTTCTTTCTTCTTTCTTTTCTTTTCTTTCCATCCACTAAGCGGAGAGGGAGGAGGAAAAGTTATAATATATATATATATAAAGAACCGATTAACCTCTTTCAGGGCCCAAGTGGTGTTTTCATCTACTAATTGATTAATCCTCTCCTCCAATTGACCCTGCTTAAAACAAAGATTCGAATCAATGCCTCAAATTTGCAAATATGGCCAAAAAAATGATGTGGAAATTTTTTTTTTTTTAATAAAAAAAAAAAAGAAAAACTATGTGAAACCTAGGTTGAGAGAAACAAAAAAGGTGCTGTGAAAGAGAAATTATAGAACAAACTAAAAAATAAAAAGAGATTTTCCAATAAGCTAACCTCTTTCCGAAGCCATGAATCTATTTCATTCTGTAATTCTACAATTTTCATCTCAAAAGTGGCCTGCAAATTATCCCGCTTAAAGAGCCATCTTTAATCAAGCACGAAAATAATTTGACAAATACCAATCTTTAAGATGATAGACTACCATTTCTAAATTTAAACACCAAATGTTATCAATCATCTCGTTCCACTGCATTTATATTCTGTTACCTCTTTTTGCGTATAGGAGCTATTTTCAGCTTGTAATTTTTTGATTGCCTCTTCAAAGGTATTCTGCGAAACAGATGAACAGGATTAAAGGTAAAACAAACACTTCTGAACATATATGAAATCTTTCCAGTCTAGCCTCTTATTTCAAATTAGGAGTATAGTACCTCTTTTTGTAAATGCAAATTGTTTTCATTTCGCAGTTGATTAATTGTATTTTCTAAGATAGTCTGTAAAAACAAAAAAACAAAACAAAACAAAACAAAAAACAAAAAGAAAATACATTTTCTTTATCAGAAAGCAATCAAAGAATGCTAAAATAGATCTTTAAAAAAATGGACTATTCTTGAGATCAAATGAACATGCTTGTACCTCTTTCTGTATGTGAAGATCTCTTTCTGTCTGTAATTGTCTAATTGTTTCTTCCAAAACAGCCTATAAAGTGATAAGGTTAAATCCACATTAAAACAAGCAGGCATACATTAAGCAAACTGGCTGCAAAATGACACTTACCTCTCTTTGAAGCCACTGTTGTTTCCCAGATTCAACTAAAACAGCCTGCAGTGCGTCAGCATTTGAAAAAAAAAAATACATTGGCCATGGAGAGAATGCAAAATTAATAAAGAAAACGTGTAGAAATTTAAGAATATTTCCGATTCACTATGCCTATTAGATACATATATATTATTCCCTTTTTTTCTTTTTTGTCATATTTTCTACACATATGTAATAAAATGTCCATTTTCCTGGTCATTAAACTGCAACACCAGGGCAAAATTTATGTAGTGTGATCATTTCAACCACTAATACATATTCCGTGAGTATAGCAAGCAAAAAAATATCCTATATTAATCAAAATAACTTGTCTATACTGTCAGATGTATCCGTTAGATAAACCCCAGAAAGTTAAAACTTCTATTTCATGGAATATATCCGTAGCAGCGAAAAATGTGACTGCAAGTTCGAACTACCAGCTGTTACAAATGGTCAGGTAGAAATCTTGAATTAAACTAATTAATTCACTAAAATTAATTAAGAGATCGCAAATACTTATTATGCACAGATCAGTAAACCTTTCAACTGCATTCAATGTGCATAAATAAATCCTTGCCACCCTCATAAGATCCTAAAGTCCTTCCTTTTAAACAATTAGCAAGATAAAATTGTAACTTCAAAAATAAAAGTAGTGAGATGAACTCAAAAATTACTCAAATTTTTTAAGCACCAAATAATTCACAATTCCTTGCATAAGAAAATTCCAGTACTTACAGAATCTTTGACGTTTGGTCCATTTCTAGTGAGAGAAACAGCGGATTCTTTTCCTTCATTTCCAGCATCCGCAACCTCAAAAACCTGGCCATCATCAACCTTTCCGTTACTCGCGTGATTCTGATCCTCCGAGGTTGCCTCTCCGCCGCCAACCGCAACCTCCTCCGCCGTCTTGTCCTGCTTGTTCTTCTTCTTCTTGTTCCTCTTCTTCTTATTCTTCTCGTCCTCCATTACCGCACCTCAATTTCCCCGAATCAGTGACCAAATTCTTCCTACAAATAATATTCCCAATCTATCGAAGAAAAAAGGCAACAAAATCAAATTCTTCCGATCAAAAAAGCAACTCGATGAAACCCTAAACTCATGAATCCATAAACCGAGGCGTACCTGGAGATCCGAAAATCGAAGGTGTTGGATCTTCTCGAGTGTTGCCAATTAGGAAATCTCAGAGAATGTGGCAGCCATGAGATCCAGTAAGCTCGTATTTTACTTCTTCTTTTTGCTTTTTTATTTTTTAATTTTTTGTTTGCAATCTGTGAATCTAATTTCAATTTTAGGCAATCGTATAATTTGTACCCTTTTTACCTATACACTTTAAAACATAATAAATTATACTCCTTAAAATTTATTTGGTAAATAGATTTAAATTAGTTATTTTGATTTAAGTTGGTGTGATTTGAATTAAGATTTGAGTTAGTGATTTAAATTGTTATTTGAATTAACGTTTGGATGTACATTTAAGTTTTAATCTAAGTATGAAATAAAATTGAAATTTATATTCGAAGAGATAGTAAAAATAGTTTTTAATTTTTTAATAAATTTAATAAAATCTTAATGCTAATGATCTTAAAAAATATGCAATATGGATCTTGATTTATTTTTCTCTTCATTAGGAACACAGTAAAAAAAGAATCATCTCAATTAGATATCAAATGAAGAAGTTATGATTTTTTTCTCAAATATAGGAGAGAGAATTTTAGTTTTTACTGTAGCAAAAATATCCGAGTATCAAAAGTTTAAGGGATGAGAATTCTGAAAACTAGACTCGTTTGTTTTGAGCACTCCCTTCACTCAAAAGACTCAAAACGGTTTTTGGATTTCATGAGTTATTGAAATGCTTGTTTGGTTTTGATATATGGCAGGTTTTTGAATCAGTACTCGAGCCCTCTTGATTCAAAATCTGGAGTTCTTCTCGGGCCCGTTTGGTAAAGGTATTCGAATTATGGTGATTTTGATTCTTTTTTAATAGTATTGTGATTTAGATTATGATTTGAGTAATATGATTTGAGTTATAATTCGAGTTATTGTTTGGTTGTTAAAGTATTTAAAAATGTGACTTGAATAGAGTATTTAATATGTGTTTGGTAAGTTTTTAATTTAGATTTCGATTTTTTGTTGCCCTTTTATATGTTAATATGCAAGCCAGTGTGGCTATTATAATATAAAAGTTGTTCTCTGTAGTGTTTTAATACGGTACAGCCTCAACGGTCAAAAAAGGCTGCTTGCAGCAAGATTCCCCTGGGTTCTCGAGCCTGCACTGTAGAGTTGTGGTTGAAGTACCAGAAAACAGCCAAGAGAAGAACTCCAGATTTTGAATCAAGAAGGCCCGAGTACTGATTCAAAAACCTGCCATATGTCAAAACCAAACAAGCATTTCAATAACTCATGAAATCCAAAAAATGTTTTGAGTCTTTTGAGTGAAAGGAGTGCTCAAACCAAACGAGTCCATTTGAAACTCAAATGATTCAGATTTTGGGGGAAACAAACATGTATCCAAAGGATACTTGATACTCGAATCCAAATTTGAGTTCATTGAGTTCAAAAAATGCTTAAACCAAACACACCCTGATAAATCAAAAAAACTGACATATGTACCTTACAAGAGCTTTTGGACGTCATCACTTCTAGCCCTTTTGCATCTAAAGCAAAAGATTAAACTCAATTCAGTTAAAAAAAATTAAAGACTAAATTACACATTTTAAAAAGTTTAAGAACCTCCCGAGCAATTTACCTTTTAGTTCTTGAGTCTTTGATCACTCATTTAACGTGAAAACAGCAAGTGACCCCTTTTATTTGAAAAAATTACACGTAGGGCATGTTTATTTTGCCTTACTCTTATTTTGTATTATAAGATTTAAATTTATCAAAGGCTTCTAAACTTTTTTGTCTTTTTAAAATTAGTCTATATACTCAAAAATGTTTCTAACTTAACCTTTGAACTTTTTTATTGGCTCAAATTTAGTCCCCTAGTTACATTACGTAAAATTTTAGATTGAAGAAGTTAATATAATCATGTAATTTCACCTTAAGAGAATAAGTACTCTAGTAATTTGTCCAAAAAAACCAAAACTTCAACTTAAATCTTCTATGCGTTTAAATCCTAATATTGTGTTTGGACACATGATTAGGACTAAGAATAGGATAATAATCCCAATCCTATGTTTAGTGGAGATTATGGACCGACTAAGTTATCAAGTGACCAGAAATCCAATGTTTGTGAGATTATTAATCCCTCCTAAAATTGTGGGATTATTTATCCAGCCCAAAGGATTAGAGAAGTGTTCTAACCAAATCAACACTTGTGCACAGATATGTCACCCTTCATCGGAGTTTCCATCATCACTTGTCGAAGTAGCCATCTTCCCTCACCGAAGCTTCCATCATCGCTCACCGAAGTCGCCATCATCGCTTGCCGAAGCGCCCTACCCCCACCAAATCGTCGTTGCAGCCTAAAGCAGAAGCTAGCCTACTCTGTCGCCAGCGTCTAGATCTTTGTGAATTGCTAGAGTCGATCGTGGTCCGATGCTTCAGGCCAAGATACGCACTGTTGCAGTCCGCCTTTAGTTCTAGGTGACGCCCATGCCATCCCCATCTAGCTTCGTGCGTCAGCCAATCCAGAATGCCTAATCTCCTCGTGTCCCGTCCAGATCTTCGGCCACCTTCATGCACCAAACTGATGAAGAAGATTAAGGTTTTTCGGTAGAAAGAGGAGGAAGAGGAAGGAGGGACCCGTAAGATTTTTTATTTTTTAGAAGAGAGTTTTCTTTAAAAAAAAATTATACTAGTGTCTAAAAAAACAATTGTTTACTTGAAAATATTACTTGTTGCTAGCAATTTTTAACTATTTCTAATAAAATTGATTATCAAAACTAATTTAATTAAGTTGAATCATATTATGTACTAAACACAAGATAAGACCGTATATAATCCAATCAAATCCAATGAACTAAACAAGGCCTAAAGACTACAACAATCCCAGGAAACAAAAAAAGAAAATAAAAAAAAAAAGAAAAAAGTGTGAAATATTCATGCTTCAATCTAATGAACCGTGAAAAAGAACACTTTTGAAGCAAACTCTATGATAATTACCAAATCTTAACCAGAGATTTTAAATTATTTCGCAAATATTTTATACTAAATGATGCTTTAAAAAAATAATAGTTATTATTATTTGAGACCCTCTGATAATTACCAGATTTCAAACAAGGCACAAATTTAAAAGGAAAAAAATATTTGTATACTTACTTATAAACAAAAGAAACTTTAAAAAGTATGCGATAATACCCAATTTATTTGCCAAGAATAAATAGCTAGTTAATAAGTTGTGCTTTCACAAAGTAATAATAGCTAGATATGTATTTAATTTTCTCAGATTTAAGATGTTCAAGGACCTTTAATAAATCTAATTCTTTAAATAATTGTTTTTATTTGCAAAATTAGTAATGAGAGTTTGGTGGACCCAACACAATATAGAGAATAAGGAAAAGAAATTATTGTCATTTTACTTAAATACCTAAAGTCAAATTTATTATTTAATGGTTATTAATTATACAAAAATGATATTTTAATAATTACATTGAATAATATTCTCATTTCTTAGTAAGTAAATACTATAAAAAGAATGAGATTGTTCTTATTACACAATCGAATAAATAAGTAAACACTATAATTATTATTTTACTTTTCTTTCCAATCTAATCATATTTTCAATTACATTTCTTTACGGTTTGGAAATTATCGTAGTGACATTTAACTTTAACGTTATTTTTAGAGTATTTTATTATCCTTACAAATTAAAGCAAGTCAAATTGATATCCTGAAGAGAAAAGTTTTCTATATGATGCTTCTATCCTCTCATAAACATCTATTCATTTACTGGAGCTTCTTTAAAATTTAAGTAGAAGGTTAATTATGTGATTATACATTTTAGTTTTAACTATTTTTAACCTATCCTTCTGTTTTTATAAACTATAAAGATATATTTTAAATTTAAAAAAATTGTCCCCATAAGTAGAAAAAAATTACGTAAAACTAAAAGTACCTTTAAACAGTTATGAAAATTATTTTATATATTCAACAACATAAAAATCTTAAAATAAAAAATTAAATTTTAAAAAAATTTTAAGTTTTATGTGTGACGACCCACCTTTTTGAGTAGTTACTTTATTTTCTTAAATATCGTTCTTAAACAGTAATCTTACTTACTTAGTAAGAAAAATACTGAATTAATTTTTTTTTCTTTAAACATTCTTTAAAACGTACTTAAAAACTATTGCAATCACTGTCGCCATTCAAGTTGAGACATCGCTTAACACTTACCTTTAAAACCATTTCAAATCGTTTCTTCAAACTTAATAAGAAACATTTACTAAAACATAACTTAAAACTTAACTTTATAATTATATAAAACAGTTTGTAAACTGTATCTTAAATCTTTGAAAACATTTCTTAATACTTTAACTTTATCAAAACATTGTCTTTTTTTTTTTTTTTTGGACTTTGAAAACATTGTATCAAATAGTAGGAAAACATTTTCTTTGTACAGCTGAAACTTATTGTGGTGGTATCTATACCCAAATCTTCACATCTACCCTCCACAACACCTAGTTCTTGTAACAGGTCTTACTAGTCGTCCATAAAACTACCTACAATATGAAGAAACTTTTAATGAGCTTTCACTTAGTAAGTTCAAACATATTTTCACAAATCATTTTAAACATGCTTTAAAAACTCTTCTCATAAATACATTTTTCTTAAAATATTTTTCATAAAGCATTTCTAAAAGCATTTTACATAAGCATTTTTCTTAAACATTTCTAAAACGTTTTGCATAAATGTTTTCGTAAAATATTTCTTGAACGTTTTTCTTAAAACGTCCTTCATAAACCTTTTTTTGAAAACATAAAAATGTTTTCATAAGCATTTAACATAAAACATCTCTCAAAATGTTTTTCATAACATAACATATAAATATTTCATAAAAAAGAATTCAAGCAAAATCAGAATACATGATTTCATTTATGCTCAATTATGAATTTTCATTTATGAGTATCTTATGAACGTTCTTTTCTTACTTTAGTTTTCTATCTTTGTTCCATAACTTTCCTTATCTTACTTTTAACTTTCCATCCTTTGTTCATTAACTTTTCTTATCTTACTTTAGTATTCATACCAACATCATTAATCATGAGATCACAAACATGATGCTTCCCTTACAGAAGACTTAAGACCATTGAACATCGAGGTCATGTACCTCATATCTAGGAAGTCAAACTTTAACTTTACTTGTATACCTCACATCTAGGAGGTCACAACTTTAACTTTACTTTCAGTACCTCATAACAAGGAGGCTGGTACGACACTTTCTATTATCTTTACTCTTACCTTTTTTTTAACTTTAGTGAGCATATCAAATACAATCACATTATACGCAAACATATTTGCAAATCATAATTGTTCTCTTTAAGATCTATTGCATAACAAATGCAATCAATAAGCTTATAACTTAAGCTGTAAAACTTTATGCATTAACGAAATGCTATCATACTTTAAAAAACAATAATTGCAAATACATTGCAAACCTTTACTTGGTCTTTTAAACTTTATGCATATTAAATGCAATCATGCTTTAAACATAATAGTTGCAAGTACATTACAAATCTTAATTTAAACTTTAAAACATTTTACATAACAAATGTAAACATTATTTTAAATCAACTTGCATATCACTTGCAAACACATTTACAAATATACATAAGTCTTTGAAAATTATTTACTTCATGTTGTAGGTGAGATTTGAACTTACCTAGACTTAGCTCTAACATTCTCTATTCCGTTCCTTTTCCTTTCATTAGTCGGCTTCTGTGTCCTGATCAAATGATAGCCAGCTTATTAGTTAACTTTCTTTATTATTAATCCACTTGATTGATAATTTAACTTAAATCTTAAACATTCGTTCCTTTTTACTTACCTTGGTATATTATCGGTTTACCATTTTCTTTACTTTGTACCCAGTTGCTTTTAACTTCGTAACCCACCAGGTTACCATACCTTTTACTTAACTCTGTAACCTATTGGATTATCACTCTTTTTACTTATCTCTGTAACCCATCAGGTTATCTTTTCTTTACTTTACTTTGTAATCCACCGGGTTACTTTTCTTTCACTTGAACATCCCTTATTAAATTTTCCGTCTCATGTGACAGTTTCATTACTTAACATATTACGGAACATTTTTTCATCTAAGAACGTTATGTTAAATCGGAGTGTTCCACTCCATTTTAGCTGTTTTATTAAAATGACGATTTTAGCCCTAACGAGTTTTTCGTCTATTTCGAAACTTATTAAACACTTTGCTTAAATTTTTTGTTCTATTACCTATGTTTTACGAAAAAATTCCCTGTAAGGAACGTTTCCCGACATCATGCGTTTTGGGCCCATTTTGGCCATTTTTAAATAATGACTATTTTGCCCTTAATCTCTTTTTCTTCTATTATTTCCTTGCCTAAACTTTAAATTCTTTAAAGCTTAGCATCTATAATTATTTACTGTCTACAACAGTGTAAGAAATCAATGTTCCCTAGTGAAAACCCAGTTTTCATACAATTTTACGGTTTTGGCCCAAAATTCAAAAATATTTACATTTTTACCCTCGAAACAAAAAAAATGACCAATTTATACCATAATGTTCAGTTTTTCACAAGAAACAAAACTTACAAAAGCTCTTTGGTCGAATTCTAAACTTTTCATAACGTTTCCATTTCTTGAAATTTTGTACTCAAAATTTCGTAAAATTCATAACTCCTAAATCGGGTAGAATTTTGAAAAATTGTTTGCATTGGCCTAACAGTTTCGACGAGTTCTACAACTTTTATGTTTTAACTTTCTTGAAACTCTAACATTTAAGGGGACTTTTTGATTGATTTTTAAATCTCTCGAGAATTCATTTTTTCTTTACAATTTAGTCCATTTTTGGAATTTCATCAAATCCCTTACTTTCTTCTTTCCATCATCATCATCATCAACATATAACATAAAATAACAATGCCATAACATTCATCTTACATACCATAGTCTAACATGTTTATCAAATACTTAGTATGCATAAAAAATACAAACTTTATCTTAAATAAAAAGACTAGGATTTTACCTAATCTATGCAAAGGGCTTGTCCTTTCTTGATCACTTATAAGCATCTTAAAACCCCTTAAAAACTATCCACAACACAACTTATGAAAATCCAATCCAAATGATGAATAAAACCCTTAAACATAATAGGAAAAGCTTAGGTTTTATCTTGAAAACTCTTAAATCCTCATCTCCTTCACTTGTTCTTATTTCCTCACATGATTTGGAGCTTGGAATTTATCAAAACTTTGAAAGGAAAGAGCATGCGGGAATGGTTTTGGCCTAGGGAAGAAATGAACTTTTTTTTTCCTTCCTTTCTCTCTTTCTTTCTTTCTTTCTTTCTTTTCTTTCCATTTCTTTCCTTTTTCACGCTTCTTTCTTCTTCTTTTTTCCCCAACGTGCAAACCAACATTTGGTCTCTTTCCTCATAAAACAAATGATATATATATATATTTATATATAAAACTTGATTTTTTTAAACTAAATTTGATGACTCATCACCATGAGTCATCACTTATCAACATTTGTGATAAAAAAAAAGTTAGGCAATTTGGCACGGTGGGATTTGGCCACATCAAGATATGTGGTGGCCCAATCAAATTTAGCAAGGTGTCCCCCTTTTCTTTTACACAATATAATATTATACTGATAATATTTTTCTTATACTATCATTATTATTTTTCATATAATTAATGAGGTCCCATAACCTCCAATACTTATCAACATCTATCACATAATATAATTCCAATATTATCTAACTTTGTACAGTCTAAATTTATACTTGTAGTATTTTTCTTATATAGTCAGTATATTTTCTATACTATTACAGCATTTTTTATTCATCCATACTCTCCAAATAGCATTATTCATATATTGCTTTAACTTAAGTAGTCCAATTTCTGTATTTCTTATCCTTAAACAGTCTAATTTTTACACTGTATTACTTTTATAGTGTAATTTTTATACTGCATAACTTTATCGATGTACTTTCTTACACTGTATTATTCTAATATTGTATAATTTTTTGTATTATTATATGGTATTTTTTCCTTAAACTATATTTTTGTCTTAACATAATCTTTAAATTATTGCATTTTTAACGTAGTAAAAATGCTCGGGGTGTTACATTATGGGTTTTTAAATGCTAAAATATTTTTTAAATAAAATTTCGCAATAAAAATAGTACATTTTAGAAACAAATTTAGTCTTAATAATTAATGGTATTTTTGTCTTAACTCTATTTATTTTGTCCAAAGAGTTTATAAGAGATAAAATTGAAACAAGTTTTTCAAACCTAAATAATACTTTTATAGTTTTTAGAAATAAAGAGATAAATTGAAAAATAATTAAAAATAAAAAATATAATTATGTAATTAACCCTTTTAACGGAATTAGCCGTTTTAAAAATGGGAAAAAAGCCTACAAAGGAGATCATGAACATGAACTGCACAATTTCCATTTGAGTTTATTTAATAAAACAAAAGCACAACAAACAACAATCTCCTTAAAAATTGTTAAAGAGTAAAAAATTGAGATATAATGACCTTACAAAAAATTTTGATATAAATGTTTATGATAAAAATTTTATAGAAAATTACTCTTTTATATATTTTTTAAATTACTTTAACACCACATGTTTTTACTAATATTGAAATTACAATTTGACGATTTAAAAATGTCACTTTCTATATCTTGAAACTATTTTGTGGGTGTGAAGTGTCTTTTCCATCTTTCTTTTTTTATTTAAAATTATGATCACAGTAGTTCTTGAAATTTGAACGTTTTGCTTTTACTATATGCTTTTATTGACGGATTACTCACTAAATTTTATTTTTTCTGACAATTTTTCCTTCGCACTAAGATTGAGGAATTACTTATGAATTTTCACAGATATAATCTAATTGCATGGTAACAAGAATTTTTATACAAATACAACATTTTCATTTAATGTAACTACTTATGTAAAAGAAAAGTAGTTCTGGTGATTTTGGAACACGATTATTTATGTGAAATTTTGGAAGTCATTGTCCTGATAAACTAATTAAAACTATCAAGAAGCTCCAGAAAAATGGATCAAACATGAAAGGCTTCCGAGGTCTTTGGATCTTGAGGCCACAACGATTTCGGTCATCACTTTATGTAATAACAAGTTTAAAAATTAATATATTGGGAAAAAAAGTTCAAGAACCAAAGCAACAGATTGCTCATAGTTGAAAGGTTTTTAATATTAGTTAAGGCTTTATTTATTTAGCCTAAAATAAGGGAAAAATACCCCTGATTCCATTTTAGAACCAACATTAAAAGCTAAAAGAGAGTCTCCCCAACCCCAAAATATATTACGTAGGTAATTGTTAGTTTGCTTCATTTTTAAAAATCAAACGTATGTTTACATTTTATCATTTTCTAATTATATTTCTCGTGATCACATCTCATATAAATACATGATGGTTATCAATTTAATTAGCTAAAGTTATATATTTGTGTTCTTCTACTCAGCGATTCTTTCTCTTTTATGTACCTTGTCGTTTATGATGGACGAAAAACATAATTTATTACTTATTTATTCAATTAAAGTTACGTTTTTACTCTTGATCTATAGTATAATATTTTCCACCGCTTAGGTCCCTAACCATGTTAGCACTTTTCAACAGCCTTTGCCCTATAGAAGCCTATCGTGTGTCAAATATAGAGCCAATTCAACGCCCACATCAATGTCGCATGGAAATCAGTATTGGACTTAAGACTAGGTCTTGCTATTTATATGTGTTGTTGAGTCACGATAAGGCCCAAGTTGATCTTTAGGCTTAGAAAGGCCCAAAATGGATCTCGTCCCATTCAGTCTTAGTGATCTGCCTGAAGCGTGTTTATTAGATGATACCTGAGAAGGGCAAATCAGAGAATTGCATCTAATATATGAATTGAAGATTTTCAAGATGACATTAAGCACTCAATCTTAGCAGAGTCTACAAGATTTCTAATACGTAGAAGGATAAACTCAATAAGAGATCTCATAGGAGTCATCAATCGAATTAGAGAAGAGATTTTCTTGTATTTAAATTTGAATTGTAACAAAAGGATCTGAACATGACCGACCTAGTAAACTATAAATAAACACCAATCCTGTAAGGCAATCTTAAGTCTAATTTTTGGCGTAAACCTTAGCATTAGCTTTGTATTCAGTTTTCTCATAATGAAACACCTTTGAGAAAACCCTAGTAGATGCAATCTTTAATTAAGGGGAACCACTATAAATATCGCATGTTCTTATTATTTTTCTTGTTGCTTACTAATTTCCTTCATGAAAGATCAGCTTGGTAAGGAATTTTTAAAAGATCCTTGTTAAATGAATTTTAACTATCAACAATATATGTTTAGATTAATAATTAAAAAAAATCTTTTATGCTCCTAAATCTTAATATTAAAATTGAGGAATAATTATTATTTTTAGTTGGGGATAGTTTTCTACAAATTTATAACTCCAAGATGTAAATTGTTACATTTAAAATTTAGAAGATAAGTTGCAAAACTGTGGTCAGTTTATGGAACAACAGTGAAAAAAAAACTATTTCACAAAAATTATAGTAAATGTCACTTTTTTAAAATTTATTGAAGTAAATAGTATGTTTTGAAACTGATTATAATAAATAATAATAAATAGAAAATTTCCTTAGTAAAAATAATTTTTATTTATTTATTTACTATAAATAAAAAAAAATTTTATGGGTAATTTTTTTATTTACTATAAATATTTTTAAAATGTGATATTTATTTCAAAAATTTTAAAAATCTGATATCTCCTTTATTCTTACTCTTAAAAACGCTAAGATATTATTTGAATTTTAATATTATAAAAAACTACATAGCACTAAAGTGATTTTTTATGGGGTGCATAAGTGATTTCTTCGTACCGAAAAAAGTTTTTTTTTCCTCTTACACACACACACACACACACACACACACACACACACACAAACATTTTATGTAAAAAAAATAGATAAACATTTCCCTACCACGTACAATAATTACGAAAATAAATAATCCTCTTTTTCTCTTCTTGAAGAAAAGACAGCCTTTACCACGACAAAACAGTTGCAAGAAAGGCAACATAATGTCATTTGCCACGTTTCCCCATTGTGTTACATCATATATCAAATACGCACATCATAATCAGAGTTAGAGATGGCAACATGGGGGATTCACGGCAAGATAATCTTCTCCTCAATCTAGACCAAAGAAATTTCTATTAACCCATATAAATTGACCAAAAAATGGATAAATTTTTCTGTCACACGTTCGAAATATTTATAATATCTCCTTAACTTTATAAGTTATATTCATAATAAAATAAATAATTAATTAATTAAATAATTAACACAACTATATAATACTTGAAATAAAATATAAAAAAAATGTTTTAGAATTTTTATAGGTATTATCTAATATAACATTATATTCAAATTATATATATGTATATTGTAGCCTGTTGTATATGATAATTTAAAAATATAATATAATTAAACGTGAATGGTAAATAAGGAGTATGGTCAAGGACTTTTAAAACTATCTCCCCTTTGCAACTCGAGTTACATCTTTAATCTATTTACAAACCTAACTTATTCATAACAAGGTTTTTTCTACCCTATTTAAGATGGGTCATCACAAGTAAATTAGTCCGTGGGTAAAATTATTATCCTAGTCGAAACAAGAGAAAATTCTCCTGCTTCTCAGCTCACTAAGAGCAAACAAGAACTGCAATCACAACCGTCTGGTGTTTGCACAAAAAACATGGAAAATGAAAGTGTTAATTTCATTTTTAACCCCTAAACAATGCAACTTGTTCTATTTGACTCTTGAAATTTAAAAAATAATAAATTACACCTCTAAACTATTCATCTTGTCCCAAGTTGACCCTTCTGTCAATAAAGCTATTAAATGTTAATAGATTGTGGCACATGATTCTCACATGCTTGTCCACTAAAAGGCATTTTAAACAAATAGCTCTTAAATTCTATGCCTCTTCTTTTAAACCCTAAAAATCCCTATTCTTCAGAGTATTTTAATCCCACTTCACATGGGGCTAAGCCTCTTTGGTCAGCTGTGATTCTCTCTTGACAAGCGCATTGACTTACTGAAAACGAAAGTAATGTGGTTCATGCTAAGACTCAATCATAAGTGGGTTAGTGAAGTTGGGCCAAAAATATTTAGGATTATAGAATCTAACAAGAAGGATTCTGCATTGTTTAACGCCTGCTGGGCAGGTGAGCTAAAATATCAAGTTAACCATCCAACATGGGGAGAATATGAATCGGACTTGGCGGCAAGGTCTTGCTCTTGCACTAAGTGGGACTTAGATGGCGTCCCGTGTGTCCATTTTATAGTGTAACATTGGACAAGCTTTAGAAATCATATTTTTTCACCTTTTTCTTTCTTATTTGTTTATATTTCTTTTTTCATTCCACTACACAAGAATACAAACCCGGTACATGATGGATAAAATTTGGTAATTCTTTAAAAAGAAACAAAAAGAATTTGGTGATTCTTTAAAAGAAACAAAAAGCTAAAAAATTATTGAACTCGGATAAACAAAATTTAATAATTTTATCTTTAAAATATATGTAAAAATACATATAAAAACGAAAGTCAAAATGGTCATTTTGGATAGGAAGGCCTTATGGACGGATTGGTAGGATCATATGACATAGCCAAATTGTAATAGGGTTTTTAGCAAGATTGTTAGAACCATTAGTTACAATTGTTGTTATTATAACGTGTGAAAATTTTACACTATAACAATCTTCTTGTTATTATTGTAACATGTGAAAGTTTTATATTGTTTATAACTAAAAAAGTGATCCAAATTACTACTGCTAAACACTCCTTAAGTAAAGGATCCTCTCCGTTGTTGTTTTTCCATCGCCTCTTCTTTTTCATCCTTATAGATAAGAGAAAACCTTGAACAATATTTTCAATTGGAGGTGAAGAAAAATAGTAAGTTAATAATAATTATAAAAAAGAAAACAATTTGGGTAACAATTTTTTATTTTTTTTAGGTTGGAAACTTGACTTCCATGAAGAAGAAGAAGATGATTGGAGAAGATCAAGGGGCGTTTGGTTATGTTCTTATAATTTTTTGAAATGTTTTTGTACATTTTTTAGGTAAAAATTTTAAAAACACTTTTAATATAATTCTTAAAAAAATTCTTATTTTTTAAAACAACAACATTTTTATTTGTTTTGAAAACATAATCAAAGGGTTCCAAAAAGACAAAAAAAACCTTTTATCAAAGTTTTGAAGTAAATATTTGATTGTGAGGGCAACTTTGTATTTTTATCAAAACATTTAATTATGTGCACATCACATGACTTAGAATTTGTCGGACGTGTGTTGCTTTTAGTTTTCCTGCATATAAAATGACAAACGGGACGTCATCGAGCCAAAAATGTCGAAATCAAATCGTATTTTTAAAAAGGCTTGAAACTTTCTTAGCAATTTGCCCAATTTAAATCACTGGGCAAAACAAGCTAAACCATTGAGGGTATTATAGTAATTCTGTGGAAAAGGGGTTTTCACACGAGAATATGTTGCAGTCATCGACGCCTTCTCTCTCTGTCTGCAATTTTATCAAACTTTTGTTGTTCTTTAATAGGAGACGATATTCGTAAAATCAGGTTTGGGGGATCCTTTTACGACGTCGCTTTAATCTCCAATTCTAGGGTTTCAATTTCGAATTCGTTATCACCAATCTTTGATGATGGATTAGTGATCGCCATATATCGATTTTGAGGTAACTAAGCTCAAATTCCCAAGTTAATCTGTGTTTTCTTTTGTCATTTGGCTCGCATCTGAGATGAATTAATCAAGTTTTCATGTTAAGCGTTAATTAATGTATTTATTGCTTTTCTTATTTCCATTTTGCCACTCTATTTGGTCTATCACAAAATCCTCCGGTAAAAGGGAAGTTGAACTCTCCAAATTTTATTTTTTATTTTTATTTTTTTTTTTTTTGTTTTTTTTGATATAGATCTTCATCCAATTGAGCCGAATACAATTATCTAGCTTAATTGAGGTACTTCCTTTATTTCTTTTTGTAATTTTTATTAAATTCCTTTTGTCATATAAGAATGTAAGCTCGTG
>CAMOHE010054001.1:0-57331 GCA_946598075.1 Artocarpus hirsutus
TCTTAATCTTCTTATTAAGTTGATTTTCAACTTCTTGCTTATAGAGAACAAATTTCTCAATAACTTCATCTTTGCTTTTAAGCAAATATACATAGCAATGTTTTGTGCTATCATCTATAAATGTGACAAAATATTTATTCCCACCTCTGGTTTACACAAATTTTAAGTCACAAACATCGCTATGTATTAAATCAAGTGGCTCGGTATTTCTCTCAATCGTTTGAAACGAAGATCTCGTTAGTTTTGCCTCCACACATATTTCACATTTATGTTTGGGATCAATATTAAACGTGGGTATGTGATTCAAGTTAATTAATCTACGCAAAGTATCATAATTAACATGACCTAGTCTACCATGCCATAAATTAGAAGACTCAAGCATATAAGCGGAAGACTTTTTATTCTTATTGATGGAATTGGGCTTAATAGCCATTACATTCATTTTTCACATATCCCTTTTCCACATACATCCCATGCTTAGAAAAAACTATTTTATCGGCTTCAAAAACCATCTTGAAGCCATGTGAACTCAACAGAGTTCCAGAAATGAGATTCTTTCGGATATCAGGCATGTATAGTACATTTTGAAGCTTAACTTCTTTGCCTGATGTCATTTTTAGAAATACCATCCCTTGGCCCTTGATCTCAGATGTGGCAGAGTTGCCCATATACAACTTCTCTCCAGAATCTAACAGTTCAAGTTCAACAAAAGCAGTTTTATCACAGCAGACATGGCGTGTGGCCCCAGTGTCTAGCCACCACTCCTTTGAGTTGGAGTCCACCATGTTGACTTCAGAGACCACGGCGAAAAGACTAATGTCTGACACTTCTTGTGTGATGGTGTCCACCACATTGGCTTCTTTCTTCTTATTTCTCTTCGGCAACCTACAATCTGCCGACTTGTGACCCATCTTGTCATAGTTGAAACATTTTCCTTGGAATTTTTGCTTCTTTGAAATTCCACCCTTAGGCCCCAGCTTGAACCCCGACTTGATTTTCTTGTTCTTGGAGCTTTTATCATGCTCCACCACATTTGCATTGGCAACAAACTTGTTAAAAGGGTTTTTCTTAGATCTTCTATTGTCTTCCTCAATGCGAAGTCAAACAATAAGATCTTCAACGCTCATCTCCTTACGCTTGTGCTTTAGATAGTTCTTGAAATCATTCCATGCAGGGGGTAGCATCTCTATGATTGCAGCTACCTGGAAAGACTCGCTAATTACCATTACTTCTGCATGAATTTCATAAATGAGTAATTGCAGTTCTTGAACTTGACTAATTACAGTCTTGGAATCCACCATTCTGTAGTTCATGAACCGTCCAATTATGAACTTCTTAGCACCAGCATCTTCTATTTTGTATTTATGGTTCAAAGACTCCCACACTTCTTTGGCCCTTTTTTTCGGACTATACACATTATAAAGTGCATCAGTTAAACCATTCAGAATATAATTCTTACACAAGAAGTCAGAATGCTTCCATGCTTCAACAGCAAGCAAGGTCTGAGCATCTGTTTCATCCTCTCTAACAGTAGGAGGACCCTCTTTTAAGAATCTCGCAAGATTTAGTGTTGTCAAATAGAACATCTTTTGTTGCCAGGTTTTGAAATTCTGTCCATTAAATTTTTCAGGTTTTTCATTGTGGTTCACAGTAACTGTAACCGACAAAGGTTGTGTCGAGGTCGAAGCATAAATCTGAGGAGATGGCACTGGTGTCTCAGAAGTGCTCCCAGTTGGAACATTCTCAGTTGAAATAACATTCATATTATCACCCATTTCTGAAAATTGGAACTATGAATTAGTTTCCTTTAAAAATTAATTAAATTAAAAGAAACTGAAACAAAGTTAATAATAAATTTAAAGTATTTAAATTAAAATTTTAAAACATGAAACTATAACTTAAAAGCTAACAAATTTAAATAGATTATAGTTGTATATAATATGAACGTTATATATATAACACACGGTTATGAGAAACTATAAAAAAAAACAAATAAAATATAAATAAATGAAACCAAAACAGTAAACGAACTTTACAAGAAACTTTTAAAATACAAAACAGTAAACAAAGGAAATAAAGACAAATAAAACCAAAACCGTATACAAACTATAATAATTTATAATATAAGATAAATGAGACTTTACTATATGATAAATATTTTGTATCTGATAAAACTTTATAAGTTGTATGTAAATGTTTTAGACGGTTTTGAAAGGAACAATGTACAAAAACCAAAACTGTTTTAAACTTTTATATATAAATGTAACATATATATATTTAAGACAAAACAAAAATTAACAGTAACTTAATACTTAATAACTTATAATAACAAAAACTGCAAAACTACAGCAATTAGTATATATGACAGTAAATAACTAACAGTAATAAAACTGATATATATATACATACACACACATACAGAGCATGTAAACTATTATAAAACCAAAACGTAATCAAAGAGTTAAAAGAGACTATAATATATGGAAAAGTTTTTTATCTAATAAAGCTTTGTAAAAGAATAACTATTTATAATTGCTTTAGACGTATTAGAAAGAAACAATAAACGAAACCAAACTGTAAACATTGTAAACACGTTATACAGAAACAACCGTTAGAGCAAAATAAGTGAATCTGAGGCATTCAACAAATTAATTCATAGCAATAAAAGAATATAACAAGGCAAAAAAAATTTTTTTTAATGCAACAAGTCGAAAGGCAATACAAAAAAAAAATTATATTATAATATAACTGAACAAAAAAAAAACGTGAACAATAACATAATATATATAACAAAAGGTTATATATAGATTATTTTATAACGTTGAATAAACAAAGTAAACATTAAAAACCAATAAATAGAATTGTAAAATCCATTAAAATAGCCTTGAACAGATACAACCAAAACATAAACATTTATATATAATAAATGTTAAACCTGTAACAACAAAACATCTATATATGCATGGTATAGACATTTACAATATTAAAGTTATTGAAATTCATTGGCTTGTTCTTTTTTTTTTTTTAAACAAAAATGTTCATCAAAAAGCCAATGAACGTCTATTTCGTATGAAACTGAATTTTATAATATATGTAGCCAAAGAAAAAAATTATATGAATAAAATTCAATAAAGGAATATGATATTATGAACCCATGCAATCAATTAGTTAGAACTTGCATGTAAGTAAAACAAATATGAGATAACGAATATCGTTAAAGCAAATTAAAGAGAAACTGAATGATGATATAAAACTAATGCAAGGAAAGAATATCAAAAGCATATAAACAACAACAACACTTTTCAAAGTTGCAATCCAACAACCTAATTAACTAGAACAAGAAATATGTTTTAAGATTGTTAAAAAAAAATATCATGAATATGAATAAGACAAACAGGTAACAATTGTAAAAATTGCAAATTGAAATTAAAGGAAAACAGATACAACAAAACCTTTAATGGAAGCAAAGCAATGTGGAAATTAGATAAAAATGGTCGAGGCACGTGTAAGTCACGCTTTTCTTAAAACAGATTCGTCCCCTCCGGTTGTGCATAAGGATTCAACGGACGTCTGTCTTCCAGGATACAACGATTAGCAACGAAATCTTAAGCACTATCGGATACCATTTTCGATGAACTTGAAACAGTATTTCCTTCTATCACCAAAAACGACTACTACAAAACTAGGTAGAATTTGAAAACAAAGGAAAATCACCATGACTTTTTAGAGCAAATCTATGTAACTATATTTTTTAAAACATGTGGAGGAGAGTTCTTTATATAATCTTAAGAAAATGAACGTTACAATCCAGGATTTATGTGCATAATGACATCGGTTGCAACCCTTCATTTTTCATGATAATGGTGCTCATAATCTCCCATTAAATCGTCGGTTGTAACCTTTCATTTTCCATGATTATGAAGCTCATAATCACCAATTGACCATGCATTTGGGTGTTATAACATGAGGTTTATGACCTCCATTAATCTCCACTAATGAGCATCAATTTCTTATTCACCCAATAGCCATTTTCCAACATCCCCTTATATGTTTTATCTTGTTATTGAAAAACTAAAGTGCTCAACTATTTAGATACATAGGTGTAGCCGAATGGTATATTGTTTTTAGATGATAAGTTTTTCGATGGTGAGATAATGGAACGTAAGACAAAAATAATTGGAAAGGTAAGACAAAATTTATCCTTAAGCCAATTATGGATAATCCGATGGGGATACAATACATTATGATATGTCATAGAGACCTAGCTATTCGGGCTTCATTTGTCTATATAATTCGAGAGTACAGCTCTAAACTTTTAGTGGAGTAGCGTTAGAGTTGATAATTATGAAATGTATATCAGAAATATTGGGTTTCATAATTAGCGTGAGTTTGAACTATATAGGTCTATCAAGCCCTCTTAAGTAGCTCATAATAAATCAAGTAACGATACGGCGTGCTTTTCTAATAAATTAGTGACTTATGTCAAATTACCAGATTTACTGAAATTCGATTAGATCAGATAATTCATGTGTGTTTATCAGTTGAATTAATTTTGTGAAAAATTAATTCAAGATAAACATGTTGAATTATCGAATCAGATAATTCATGTCTGTTTATCAGTTGCATTAATTTCGAGTATATTAATTCAAGATAAACTTGTTGAATTATCAATAATATTTATTTTCCTAGAGATTATCTAGATATGACTGTTTTAATCAAATAACTTCTCTATTGGGTTATTTGAATTAAAATTAAGGCTCTTTCCCAAGAATCTCGGGTAGGAAATAAAAGATTCACAAGGGTTATTTATTGTAAGTTCGATAGGCTGATCTTCAAGTTCAGCCTGCCAATGGAGTAAGGTCAGTAGATCATCTGCCAGTTCAGCTTGTCGACCGAGAGATTTTTGATCACACATTTTAGACATGAATTTTTATCAAATATTAATCCTGATTTGAATTTTTGAGGTTTTATTTGATAAGGACTAACTTGTGGGCCCAACCTCTATAAATATAGGAGTAAGACTCATTATTATTTAGATCAGTTAAGGAATTAAGAGTGAACACTCTATACTGTGAGTCTCTGCAACTCCTTAAGAGCCTTAGTTTTGGGTTTCCTCGATTGGTTGGAAGGAGAGTCACCTAGAAGAGCTGTACGACGTAGGCCTATATGCACTCTGATCGTGGATAGGGAATAGCAAAGAAGACCAGTTGGTTGAGGCTCTTTTGGAATGCCTTTTTCTTCATAGATTGCAAGTGCTCTTCGACAAACAAGGTTAGTAAGATCTAATTAATTTATGCATATAGTGTGTCAAACTTGTGTTTTAGAAAAAACTCTGGCATAAAAATTTTAAAATTTCTACTGCGTATTATTTTTCCAACAATTGGTATTAGAGCCATGGTTTTTACATAAATTTGCAAGTTTGTAATTATGCTATATGAATAAATTATGTGATCTTGATCTTTCCTATGCTTGAATTTCATTTTTTTAGAGAGTTAACACTCTAGGGTTTCTGTATATCTATGCATTGTCATGGATTATATGGTGAATATTTATTAATTAATTATGATTGATTAAATTATTATTTAATTATTAATTAATTAATTATTGTCGATTATGGTTCCTTAGAGGTTAGAATGTATATCTAAGTTTTTTATGTTATTAGATGGTAGACTATCATCTCCGTCTAAGAATTATTATTTAATTTTAAATTTTTAAAGAATTTTGTAATTAAATAATTATTTGGAGAAAACGGATCTAGAAGATGGATGATAGCGTTCTACAGGTATTTCTTGAGTATGTAATTTTATGTTTTTGAATTTTTGAAAACAAAATTGATAAATTGCATTAAAAATTGTATTTTTTGAAAAACATGATTTTTGCTCGATCGATGGTCGCATATCAGCAGGCCAAACTTTAGGCTCGATAGGCCATCCACGGGGCAGAATTTTGGCTGCTTTGATGGCAGGCAGAACTTTCTGGTTTGAAAGGTTGGACTGTGAGGTTCAGTAGGCTAGATGGTCATGATCGGCAATCTGATCACACAAATCGGCATGGCGCCAGAGAGTTGTAAATTTTTCAAAAAAGTGCATTTTGGTGGAGTTTTAATTTTATTTTTAGGACAATTATGAGAAACATTAAATTTGGATATGACCAGAAATATAGAGTATTCAATCTATATGGGATTGAAGACTTAAACATGGAAGATACATCAAGACGGATACAATTTGAAGATTCAAGGATGAAGAATCGAAAATATTTTTCGATTATACTCTTGTAATCTGTATTTTATTTTCTCTAGGATAAAACCATAATATTATAACTATTTAATATTAATTTGCTTGTAGCATTGCATGATTGCTTTGCTTATCTGTATTCTAATATGATTTGCCATGTATATTGATAACATATCTATAGAATAGGGAGTGCCACTCATTAAAAATTGTTCATGCATGTTTTTCAAAATAAAACCTTAATTTCAAAAGATTGAGTGGGAGAAGGTTTTCGAATGGAAGACTGACAGCCTCCATCGTTGGTCCATAGGTAGCACATGGTGGTTCCAACCCTTAGGAAGGGGCTTCATTATGCACCAAGTTGAATCTCCAAGAGGATAAGGTATTTTAGCATGATTTACGGTTGCACACCCCTAGGTAGTGATTATAAATCATAGATAAAATATTAAAACGATGGTTATACACTTAAGTTAATTTATTATTAATCTCCCCTAGAAGCTCTGTTATTAGAATTGATGGCCAAAGAAACAATTATTAATATATGCTGGATGATATGGGTCCTAGATGGCATATATTAATCAGGAGGGATTCGTGTTTCTAATTGAATTTGGCAAGTCTCCCCTAGGCTGCTTGTTGAATTCTAAGTTGGAAATTATCGTTATAAGGTTGTGATATTTTCAAGGTTTTGACATATAAACACACTTGTATATTTTACATGATTGTGTTATCTTACTAGATTATTATTGTGTGTTTGCTTATGTTTGTTATATGATTCTTTATTGTAGATTAAGAATGTCTGAAAATGGTTTATCATCGATACTTGATAAAAACCAATTAACTGGTGAGAACTATAATGATTGGAAACGGAACCTGAATATCATCCTATCTTTTGAGAAACTAAAATTTGTGCTGACAACACCATGTCCTCCCGAGCCTACTAGAGATTTTACTAATGAGCAAATCCAAGCATATGATCGTTGGAAGGATGCTAATGATCAGGCCCGCTGTTATGTTATAGCCAGCATGAATAACATCCTTCAAGCTCAACATGAAGATTATGAGACTGCTAGGCATATCTTGGATAATCTAGAAGACATATTTGGAGGCTAGGTCCTAACAAAGCAGTAAGAGGCGCTTCAAAAACTCTTAAACTGTAAGCAAAGGCCAGGGACGTCTGTGAAAGAACATATGATGTTGGTCATGGGTTATCTTGCTGAGGTTCAAACCAATAAAGTTAACATTGATGCTAAAACTTAGATGACTATGGTCTTTGAGACTCTATCGAAGGAATTTATCCCGTTTATAGCTATATTTAATTTGAGCAATAGACAGGATATGACCTTAACTGAGTTGATGAAACAGTTATAGGAGTTTGAACTTCTAATCAGGGAATCTCCTACATGTGGCGAGGCTAACTTGGCGGCTACTTCTAGTTCCAATGCCAACCCTGGGAATGGAAAGAAGCAATGGGCCAAGAACGGAAAGTCTTCTACTCCTGTAAACGGCAAGAACAAGAAGAAGAAAAAGAAAAACCCAAGGAAGCTAAAGTGCTTTTTTTGTGGGAAGGTTAGCCACATTAAGAAGAATTCTAAGGACTTTCTTTCCTGATGAGGTAGGTGTGATCTTCTACTTGTTGAAACTTGTTTGGTTGAAGAATTCAGTGACACTTGGGTCATAGATTCTGAAGCAACTAATCATGTTTGTGTTTCTCTGTACGAGTTCAAAGAAACAAAAAGTTTGCTTTGTGAAGACTTCATGCTTTGGATGGACGATGGATCCTTGGTCTTAGCTTAAGTAGTGGGAGACGTCCATCTATATTTTGATAATTATAGGAATTTAATTTTGCAAGATTGTTTTTATGTTCCTAAACTTAAAATGAATTTACTTTCTATAACTTGTTTATTTAAAGACGCTTATTTGGTTTCTTTTAATAATAAAGTGATTATTCGTGAAAACAAATCTATTACATGTTTTGGATGGATGCAAAATAATCTATATTTTATCAAACCTAAGATAGACTTATTGCTAAATGCTGAGATTAATGAAAATAACTCTAAAAGGCTTAAAACTTCTCACTCTAATAAGATTATCTTTGGTATTTGCAACTAGGTCATATTAACCTAAATAGGATTCAAAAGTTGATAAAGGATAAACCTTTAAGTCACTTAAAGATGGAATCTATACTACAATGAGAATCTTGTTTAGAGGGTAAAATGACTAAAAGACCATTTGGGTCTAAGGGTAATAGGGCCGAAGTTCTGGAACTTGTGCATAGTGATATTTGCAGACCAATGAACATCTGGGCACGAGGAGAGTATGAGTACTTCATCACTTTTATTAAGGATTACTCAAGGTATAGGTATGTGTACTCAATGCACTATAGAAGTGAAACTTATGACAAGTTCAAGGAGATTTGAGCTGAAGTGGAAAAGCAATTAGATATACCCATAAAGGCACTTCGATCTGATCAAGGTGGTGAATGCCTTTCTAATGAGTTCTTAGGATACTTATTAGAGAATGGGATTTTATCCCATTTGACTACATCGGGTACTCCGTAGTAGAATGGCATGACTAAGAAAAGAAATAGGACTTTGTTGGATATGATAAGGTCCATGATGAGTTATTCATCATTGCCGTTGTCCTTTTAGGGATAGCACTACAAACTACATGTTATCTTTTGAACAACTTGCCTTTAAAATCGGTTCGTAAAACTCCTTATGAGCTGCGGATGGGGAAAAGGACATCTTTAAACCATATTCACATATGGGGATGTTCAGCTCATGTCCTGTTTAAGGAAGCAAATAAGTTAGAAGCACATTCAAAAGTTTGTGTGTTTGTAGGATATCCAAAAGGAACTAAAAGGGGTTATTTTTATAACCCAAAGGAAAAAAAGTTGTGGTTTTAACTAATGCAACTTTCCTTGAAGATAGTTACATGGATGACTTTAAGTCTCGAAGCAAAGTGGTGCTTAAGGAGTTGGTCAGTGATTCGATCACTCCGGGGGTTTCGAATAAAATCGTTCCAATTAGTGTAGAAAAACCAACCGAACCCGATCAACAACCTAAGGGGCTTCGGCGTAGTAGCAGGATTGGGAGTCAATCCAAGAGGTATATGTTCAATGGTGAGGCCTTCTTGGTTGAACTGGATGAACATGGCAGGGATACTTACACTTGTAAAGAGGCTATAAAAGATGTTGATTTGAAACTCTAGATAGAGGCCATGAACACAGAGATGAAGTCTATGGAGACTAATTGGGTCTGGGAGCTTGTGGATCTTCCCGAAGGGGTAAAACCCATAGGGTGCAAGTGGATCTATAAGAGGAAGAGAGGAGTGGATAGAAAGGTCGAAACCTAGAAGGCTAGACTAATAGCTAAGGGATACACACAAAAGAGAGGAATCAATTACGAGGAAACCTTTTTGCTTGTGGCCATGCTAAAGTCCATCCGGATTCTCTTGTCTATAACTATTGCTCTCGACTATGAAATTTGACAGATAGATGTCAAGACGGCCTTTCTAAATGGCTATCTTGATGAGTCCATATATATAGAACAACTAGACAGGTTCAAGGCCAAGGGTTAGGAGGGTAAGGTTTGCAAGCTGCTAAAGTCAATTTATGGACTTTAGCAGGCTTCCCGTTTTTGGAACATAAGATTTGATCAGGTGATCAAGACTTATGGGTTCGCACAAAATATGGACAAATCATGTGTTCATAAACACATCAAGGATGGGAAGGTGGTTTTTCTACTACTCTAGGTAGATGCCATTCTGCTAATTGGCAATAACATTGGGGTGTTGTCATCGGTTAAATTATAGTTGACCAAGCAGTTTGACATGAAGGACTTCAGTGAGGTTAATTTTGTTCTCAATTTTTAGATCTTTTGGGATAGGAAGAACAAAATGATAGCTTTGTCCCAAGCGGTCTACATAAATGAAATTCTCAAAAGGTTTGCAATGTAGGATTCCAAGAAAGGTGGGCAATCATCTAGGTATAGAATTACTCTTTCTAAGAAAGACTCTTCAAAGTCTGAGAAAGAAAGAAAATACATGAAGAATGTATCTTATGCTTTGGCAGTGGGTAGTCTTATGTATGCCATGTTTTGCACACGACCAGATATTTGTTATACGATCGGGATTGTAATTTGATTTTAGTTGGATCTAGTACCGAACCATTGGGTTGCGGTTAAGCATATTTTCAAGTACTTAAGAAGGACTCGAGGCTGTAAGCTTGTGTATTCAGGTGAGGATTTAACACCTCTAGAATACACTGACTTGGATTTCCAATCTTGTCTAGATTCAAGAAGATCGACTTCAAGTTTTGTGTTTACTCTAGGTGGCGGTGCCATTATTTGGAGAAGTGTGAAGCAAGATTGCACTTTGGATTCAACGATGGAAGCTAAGTATATGGCTGCTAGTGATGCTTTGAACAAAGCAGTGTGGCTCTACAAGTTCCTTAGAGATCTTAAGGTAGTTTTTGGCATGGATAAGGCGGTATCACTATACTGTGATAACAGTGCAGCAGCAGCTAATGTTAAGGAACCAAGATTTCACAAGAAGAGTAAGCATATTGATCGAAAGTATCATGTGATAAAGGACTTCGTTTAGGGCAGGCATGTCGTTATATGCAAAATCGCATCCGAGGACAATTTAGCTGATCCATTTATGAAGACACTAACTGTGAGAGTTTTTTAGAGGCATGTAGAAGCTACGGGGATGTGGGATTTGCCATATTCACTCACTTAGTTCAATTGGGAGATTGTTAGACATGTATGCCCTAAGGAGTAAAATATATTGTGTTTTTAGAGACATATTTATAAATAAAGAGTTTATTTGTTATTCATATATCAAATTGTTATCCTCTTTACGTTCATATTTGTTGAATGTATGATAAGCAAATAAAAGTCTAAGACTGTCGGTCTAAGCCTTTAGAATTAGGCATATGATGGACAGATTATGTGGAAGACATGATTCTAAAGGTGACGGTCTAAATTCAAGATCCAGAATCGAGGGAATAAAGTTGGACACTTTATTCATACAAAGATTATTATGTTGTCTATATCCTTAACGGAATATGACTTGTCTTGGCCATCGGAGGTGGACTTTGTGAATAGAAACATTAGTGCATTGTCATAGGTGATGATGTATTGAATCAAGACATAAAGTGTAATTGATTTAGATTAATAATTCTGTCTTGGCAAATCAATTCTCTTTAGACAATCATTTGTGTTATATCTTAATCCTGAGATAAATAATGGGCCCGTTGTCTTAACTTATGTCTTTTGATGTACCAAAGGGTGGCATCCACATTTTATGTCGGAATGCATACCGGTACATTAGAGGCATGACTCTAGATAGTGAAGACTTGTTATCTATAGATATGGAATCCTTTGTTCCTCTTTAGGAGTCATTAATATCCTTTTATATACATTACCTTGTAATTAAAAAACTAAAGCGCTCGACCATTTAGATACATAGGTGTAGCTGAATGGTATACTGTCTTTGGATGGTAAGTTTTCTAATGGTAAGATAATAGAACATAAGATAAAAAAATAATCAGGAAGTTAAGACATAATTTTTCCTTGAGCCGATTATGGATAATCCTATGGGGATAAAATACATTATGATATGTCATGGAGACTTAGCTATTCGGGCTTCATAAGTCTATATAGTTCGAGAGTGCAGCTCTAAGCTTTTAGTGGAGTAGCGTTAGAGTTGATAATTATGAAATGTATATCAGGGATATTGAGTTTCATAATTAACGAGAGCTTGAACTATATAGGTCCATCAGGTCCCCTTTGCTAGCTCATAATAAATCTTGTAATGATACAACATGCTTTTCCAATAAATTGGTGACTTATGTCAAATTATCAAATTGGCTGAAATTCGAATGGATTAGATAATTCATGTGTGTTTATTGGTTGGATTAATTTTGTGAAAAATTATTTCAAGGTAAACTTATTGAATTATCGGGATTAAATAATTCATGTTTGTTTATCGGTTAAATTAATTCAAGATAAACTTGTTAAATTATCAAGAATATTTATTTTCCTAGATATTATCTAGATATGACTGTCTTAATTAGATAACTTCTCTATTAGTTTATTTGAATTAAAACTGAGGTTTTATCCTAAGAATCTTGGGTGGAAAATAAAAGATTCGTAGAGATCACTTATCATAAGTTCGGTAGGCCAATCTGTCAATTTGGCCTACCAATCGAGTGATTTTTGATCACACGTTTTAGACGTGAATTTTATCAGATATTGATCTTGATTCGAATTTTTGAGGCCTTATTTGATAAGGTCTTATTGGGTTTTGTTGGATTTTGTGATTCAAATAAGTAGCCAAAAATCAAAATTAATTCCCACAAAACCCTTGCAGGATTTATGCAATTTGATTAGATTGTTAAGAAAGTCATAAAATCTTACCAAGATATCAAAAAGGGAAAGATTGCTGAAAGGAAAAAAGCAGGTTAACTCTGGTGACACCCAAACTCGAGCTTTTTGTATTCAGGATCTTATTCAAGTGTTGTTACTTAAAGTAACGTTCTCTGTAGGTATTCACATAAACAGACTCTCTCAAAAACCTAATTGGTGTGCTAGCACCCTCTCCTTACATTAAATGACTCTCTCTAATTTTAGGGTTTTTAATTTTTTTTGCCTTCTAGAATAAGAGAACACCTTTTCTCTTCTAATTCGGCCAAAAACCCTAAAACAGATATATATATATATATATATAAACTTCAAAAAAGAGTAAGATTTTAACTAGAGTAAACTGTAATTCAAATATGATTCATAGAATTTAGACAATGTCAGATTTAATGAACCTAGACATATCTATTACATCGAATCTGGACATTATCATGTTCATTTAACCTAGACACAGTAAACCCAAAATTCGTTTTTGGTCTTTCTAAGTGTGCGACCCTATAGGTTCACATAACGTTGGTAGTGGACTTGAAATTTTGTTTCTGGCCTACAAATCATAAGCGACCTCTAGCAAGACATTATGATTACCCAAGTTATGCGAATGTCAATAATCCGACATAACCTAATATATAATAAGTATTAAAGACCTTTTATCACTAGGTACCTTGATTAAACATAAGACATGGTTTATGTCATCCTTATACTATTCAATTATATTATTTCTCAATCTTAAGTAGACTGATATTGATAACCCTTATCATTCACTCCAGTATGGCTATGCATTTTTATTTAGTCTAACTTATCGAGGGGCCCATAGATATTTTTCTCATAATAAATGAGGGACAAATTCCTTCTTAATCACTCACATTCCTCACATGATTCCCTCTTTATCCAACAACAATCCATACCATCATCCAGTTAAAGATAATATTAGAATGTATCAAACTATAGAACTTTTCATGTACGAAACAATGGTGATTTCAGGTTAGAAGACTAGGATAATACTATTATGATGAGAATCACTAATGACAATTATCCATGCAGTATTTTCATAGTGGGTCAATCCAATACAGCATTTCTCAAATATGTATCTATGAGTTGACTTAGTATCTCATACACATGATTAGTAAAACATAATCATCAGTCAGACTTCATACTAGTCTTCATTCATTATTATTCCAATAATAATGACCGATAAAGGATAATTTAGAATAGAATTCAATTTTCACCTAAGAGTTTTACTGTTAAGTCACATACTTAATGACCTTAGGCAGAATTAACTATTCATGAAATTAGAATAAAAAAAAATAATGAAAATACCTCTTTATTAATAAAATACAAATGTAACAAAGTCAAAATATAGTCATTATATAATTGGCCTAGGGCATATCACTAACAATCTCCCACTTGCACTAGGCCCAATTAATTTTGTATCTAATACCCATTGACCTAGTCTGACTCTCATGCTTAGGCTGTGGAAGAGGCTTAGTGAGTGGGTCAGCAACATTATCATTTGTAGGTACTTTGCATATCTTTACGTCTCCTCTCTCAATGATTTCTCGAATGAGATGATAATGCTTGAGTATGTGTTTAGATCGTTGATGTGATCTAGGTTCCCTAGTCTATGCTATTGCCCCGTTATTATCACAATACAAGTCTACTGGATCTGATATACTAGGAATAGCACCCAATCCAGTAATGAACTTTTTGATCCAAACTGCTACCTTAGCTGCTTCTAAGGCAGCTATATACTCAACTTCTATTGTAGAATCAGCAATGCTATCTTGCTTTGAACTTCTCCAGCTCATTGCACCTCCATTCAAACAGAACACTTAACCTAAATACGATCGAAAGTCATCCTTGTCGAACTAGAAGCTGGCATTTGTGTAACCGCTTACGACAAGCTCATCTTCCTTTCCTCCATACTAGAATGCATCCGTAGTTCTTCTCAAATATTTAAGGATATTCTTGATTGCAGTTAAGTGATTTTCACCTAGATCTGATTGGTATTTGCTGGTTATGCTTAAGGCATATGAGACATCTGGTCGAGTACATAACATTACATACATGATAGATCCAATGGTAGAAGCATATGGAATCTTATTCATGCGGTCTTGCTCATCTTGTGTCATTAGACACTAAGTCTTGCTGAGACTAATTCCATGTGACATTACAAGAATCCCCTCTTGGAATCTTGCATATTAAACCTATTCAATACCTTGTCAATATGTGTACTCTAACTTAGGCCAATAAGCCTCTTAGATCTATCCTTATAGATCTTGATGCCTAGAATATAGGCAGCTTCACCTAAGTTTTCATTGAGAAACAATTCTCTAACCATGATTTAACATCTTGTAGAGTAGGGATATTGTTTCCAATGAGTAATATGTCATCAACATAGAGCACTAGAAAGACTGTTGCACTCCCACTAACCTTCTTGTAAACACAAGGCTCATCTTCATTTTTGATGAAGCCAAACTCTTTGATTGCTTCATAAAAATGAAGATTCTAACTCCGAGAAGCTTGCTTCAATCCATAAATTATTTTTTAAAGTTTGCAAACCTTTCCAGAATTCTCAAGACTAACAAAACCCTCGAGTTATGTCATATACACATCCTCAAGTAGGTTTTCATTAAGAAATATTGTTTTGACATCCATTTGTCAAATCTCATAATCATAGTATGCAGTTATGGCGAGGAAAATTCGAATGGATTTAAGCATAGCAACTGGTGAAAAAGCTTTATCATAGTCTATACCATGTGTTTGCTTGAAACCTTTTGCAACCAGTCTTGCCTTAAAGGTATGCACATTGCCATCCATGTCTATTTTCTTTTTGAAAACCCATTTGCACCCAATAGTCTTTAAACCATCAAGCGGATCAATCAAAGTCCATACTTGATTATCATAAATGGATTGCATCTATGACTTCATGGCTTCTAGCTATGTATCACAGTCAGGGCTATTCATGGCCTCTTGGTAGGATGTGGACTTATTTTGATTCACAATCATCACATCATTATTATTAGTTAAGAGAAATCTATATTTCTTAGGGCTCTAAAATGTCCTACCAGACCTCCTCGAGCCTTGTGCTACTTGTGTAGGCTCAACAACTACTTGTTGATCTAGTTGACATTCCACTAGTGGTTCAATGCTATTTTGTGGTTCTTGAATTTCTTCAAGTTGAACTTTACTCCTACTAGTTCCTTTAGAAATGAATTTTCTTTCTAAAAGACACCATTTCGAGCAACAAATACTTTGTTCTTAAAAGCATTGTAGAAGTAATATGCTTTAGTTTCTTTAGGATATCCCACAAAAAGACATTTGTCTGATTTAGGTGCCAATTTATTTGAAATTTGATGCTTCACATAAGCCTCACATCCCCAAATCTTAAGAAAAGACAAACTAGGCAGCTTCCTAGTCCACATCTCATATGGTGTCTTTTGAACCACCTTTGATGGAACTCTGTTCAGTATAAACGCAGCAGGTTCTAAAGCATACCCCAAAAGGATATTGAAAGATCTGACTGACTCATCATAGATCGAACCATATCCAATAAAGTTTGATTTCTTTGTTCAGGCACACCATTTTATTGTGGTGTTCTTGGTGGAGTTAATTGTGAGACTATCCCATAATCTCTAAGATGATTAGTGAATTCATGGTTTAAGTATTTACTACCTCGATTTGATTAAAGTGATTTAACACTTTTACCAAGTTAATTTTGTACTTTATTTTTGAAAATTTTGAACTTTTCAAAATATTTAGATTTTTGTTTCATTAGATAGGCATAGCCATATCTACTAAAATCATCTATGAAAGTAATGAAATACTGAAACCTCCTCTAGTAGTGGAACTTAATCGTCCACATACATTAGAATGTACAAGGGCCAATAAGTCATTAGCCCTTTCACTATGTCCAGTAAAAGGTGTCTTAGTCATTTTGCTTAATGTACAAGACTCGCATGCTTTAAATGATTCAAAATCAAATGAATTCAAAAGCCCATGTTGATGGAGTTTTGAAATGCCTTTCTCATTTATATGGCCTAAATGACAATGCCAAAGATAGGTAGAGTTTAAATCTTTAGATTTAAACTTCTTTGTATTAACATTATAGATGGACATTTTGTTTGTGTTTTCAATGTTTAGAACATAAAGACCATTCGTCTGTGTAGCCTATCCATAGAATATGTTGTCACAGTAAATGGATCATTTATTATTCCTAACAATAAACTCAAAACCTTCCTTGTCCAAACAAGAAATAGAAATAATATTCCTACTCATAACAGGTGCATAATAACAATTTTCTAAACTTAAAGCAAGTCCATTAGGCAAAGTCAATTCATATATTCCTACAGCTAAAGCAGCAACTCTTGCTTCATTTCTAACTCGTAGGTCAACTTTGCCTTTAGCCAAGATTCTACTCCTCTTGAGACCCTGCACATAAGTACAATTGTGAGATCCAGACCCAATATCTAATACCCAGGAATTAGAAGTAGACAAATTTACTTCTATAACATAAATACCTGAAGGAGTAGTCACACTACTCTTCTTCTTCTTTAGATCATCCGAATAGAGCTTGTAGTTTCTTTTCCAATGACCAAGCTCATTGCAGAAAAAGCATACTCCCTCCTTTGGTGGTTTAGCCTTAGGTTTAGGATTGGGCTTGGGGTTAGGCTTGGGCTTCTTAAAGTCATTGGGAGCCTTATTCTTGCACTTACCCTTTCCTTTCCTTTTCATACCTTTCCCTTTATTAACCATCAGAACATCTTTGGTATTCTTCACATTCTGTTCAGTAGTCTTAAGCATCCCATGCAACTCAAAAACAGTCTTCTCCATATTATGCATGTTGTAGTTCATAACGAACCCATCATAAGCATCGGGCAAAGTTTGGAGAATGATGTCAACAGCCAACTCTTGGCTAATCTCAAGACCAAGTTTCTACAAATGATCAAGATGACCCTTCATCTTTAGAACATGAGGACTCACTGAACTGCCAGCAGTCAACTTGCATGAGAGTAATGCCTTTAAGGTGGCAAACCTCTCAATTCTAGCTTTCTCCTGGAACATTTTCTTGAGATGGCCTATTATGGTATAAGCCTCCATTTCCATCAATTGCCTTTGAAGCTTTGATTCCATGCTTCCAAGTATGAGGCAAGTGACATCAATAGAGTCATTGAGATGCTTACTGTGAGCATCCTTTTGAGCTCTAGGAGCATTAATAGCTGGCTCATCAGGGATAGGTTGATCAAGGACATATTCTTTCCTCTCTTGCTTAAGAACAATTCTCAAGTTTCTGTACCAGTCACGGAAGTTAGTCCCATTGAGCTTATCCTTCTCAAGGATCATTCACAATTACAAGTTAGATGTGGTGTTTGATGCCATTATCTACAACAAATACATACACAGAGTACTTAGCATTTTATTAAACAATTTTTAAGGAGGCATAATTTAAATCCCACTAATTTTATTAAATTAATAACCCTCAATATTAATTTGGCAATCACAACAATTATAATTTTAGTGGGCCAAGATCCATATTTCACCTCACTTTAAGTAAGCTTTGGCTTATTACCTAAAGTATGGTTATTTAGGTAGGTAACACTTTACCAATTACATCTTATGAAACTCTTGGATAAATATGGGATTTGACATCACATGTCCTGGCTAATTAAAATCCCATCTAATGCCCTAGGTCCAAAACTATGTTGATAGCCTAGTTAAGTCTAACTTTTTCAAGCATATGGATATCACTATTATCCATCTTGTCTTACCTAGATGGCTTAACACGCCCTGCTTTGGCAGAACCTATATTTAGCAATCCAAGTCTTGACAAGTGTTGAATTATGGGAGGCATATTAATGACTTAATATTAAGTGAGGGTTAATATTAAGTGAGGGTTCTACTTTAATTTTATTTTATTGTTTATTATTATGTCACATCACATACATAGCATCAGATACACAGCATCACATACCTAGCAAAATAATAACACAATAAGCGTGTCATAGCATAGCCAAATCTAGATTGATCTTCATCAGCCAATATGAGGGTTAATGGTCACTCCTAAGTAATCTTCATCTCCATGGATTTCCTTAGATTGCCACGAATGGACTCTATCTTGAGCCTCCATCTTGGACCTCTATCTTGAACCTCCATCTATCTTGATCTTGAGCTTTGATTTTACATTACAAATTACAATCTAAACTATTCTATTTCTATTAAATAAATAAATGAATAACAACAAATTGAAAAACGACACGCAGGCCGTATTTAAAATTACAAACCCAAAATAAAATTAGATAAAACCTGCCAATCACATTGGTATAAAAGGGCCCTATACACCATGCAATTCACACTAAACACATATACATAATGATATACTTTCATTAAAGTTAAATTTTTATTATGACCAAAACGATTTATGTGACGAATCAATTCAGGGTCAAGGGGTAGCACCCCTTGTGGACAGCGCCCCTGGCGGTAGTATCGTTAGTTGGTTAGCGGGTGGGGGTCAAGGGGGCAGCTTCCTCGAAAGGTAAACGATTTACTTTACTTGTTAAATGAGTTGCTGGCTAAATCCATTAATTTTAATTAATCAAATTACCTAGTCTATTCATAACAGAATTAAAAAATCTTTGTTTAACACTTAAGTGGATTCATGAAATTTATTGATCTACTTTAAACTGATCATCCTTGTTTAACAATTAAACAGAGCCTATGATATATATTCATTTGTTCAAAATAGATTATCACTATTTAACATTTAACCAGTTCACCACCTTAATAAAACCGAAACCAGATTTATAGTATATCGTTTAATCACCTTAAAAAAGATTACTAGATTCTTGTTAAATTGTAATATTAATCAAATTAACAACAACAGATTACAAGAAACAGTAAACGTATTAATCAAATTAACACGATAAAAATGTTTAATCAAATAAAACATCAAACACATTAATCTAATTAATGTATAAATCGTATCCATGCATATCACATATACACAAAACCATATAAAATCAATTTAATTGAATTCGCAAGTCGCTCTGATACCATTGTTGGTTTTTGTTGGATTTTGTTATTCAAATAAGCAGCGAAAAATCAAAACTAATTTCTACAAAACCCTCGGAGGATCCATGCAATTGATTTGATTGATAAAAAAGTCATAAAATCTTACCAGGATGACAAAAGGGGAAAGATTGCTCGAAGAAAGAGAGCGGGTCACTCCGATGACACCTTAACTCGAGTTTTTCGTATTCGGGATCTGATTCAGATGTTGTTACTTAGAGCAATGCCCTCTGTAGGTATCCACACATATAGACTCTCTCAAAAACTAAATTGGTGTCTCCTTGTATTAAATGACTCTCTCTAATGTTAAGGTTTTTAATGTTTTTTTGCCTTTTAGAATAAGAGAATGCCTTTTCTCTTCTAATTCGGCCAGAAACCCTAAAATAGATATATATATATATATATATATATTGACTTCAAGAAAGAGTTAGATTTTAACTAAGGTAAATTGTAATTCAAATAGAATTCATAGAATCTAGACAATGTTAGATTTAATGAACTTAGACATATCTATTACATTGAATCTGGACATTATCATGTTCATTGAACCTAGACACAGTAAACCCAAAATTCATTTTTGGTCTTTTTAAGTGTGCGACCCTATAGGTTCATATAACGTTGGTAGTCGGTTTGAAATTCTGTTTCTGGCCCATAAATTATAAGCGGCCTCTACCAAGACATTATGATTACCCAAGTTATGCAAATGCCAATAATTCGACATAACCTAATATACAATAAGTATTAAAATCCTTTTGTCACTAGGTACCTTGTTTGAACATAAGGCATGGTTTATGTCATCCTTATACTATTCAATCATATTATTTCTCAATCTTAAATAGACTGATATTGATAACCCTTATCAATTCATTCCCTTATGGCCATACATTTTTCTTGAGTCTAACTTATCGAGGGGCCTATAGATATCTTTCTTATAACAAATGAGGGACAAATTCCTTCTTAATCACTCACATTCCTCACATGATTCACTCTATATCCAACAATAATCCATTCCATTATCCTGTTAAAGATAATATTAGAATGTCTCAAAATATAGAACTTGTCATACAAGAAACAATGGTGATTTCAGGTAAGAGGACTAGGATAATACTATTGTGATGAGAATCATTTACGACAATTATCCATGCAGTATTCTCATAGCTGATCGATCCAATTCATCTTTTGTCAAATATGTATCTATGAGTTGACTTAGTATCTCATATACATGATTAGTAAAACATAAATCATCAGTCAAACTTCATACTAGTCTTCATTCATTATTATCCTAATAATAATGACCGACTAGGGATAATTTAGAATAGAATTCAATTTTCACTTGAGAGTTTTACTATCAAGTCACATACTTGATGACCTTAGGCAGAATTAACTATTCATAGAATTAGAATAAAAAAATTAATGAAATTGCCTCTTTATTAATAAAATGCAAATGTAATGAAATCAAAATGTAGTCATTACATAATTGGCCTAGGGCACATCACTAACAGGTCTAACTCCTAGATCCAACCTTTATAGATAGGAAAGTAAGACTCATTGTTATTTAGATCGGTTGAGGAATTACGAGTAAGCACTCTATACGATGAGTCTCTGCAACTCTCTAAGAGCTATTGTTCACAACTAACGAACCTTGGTTCTAGGCTTACTCGATTAGTTAAAAGGAGAGTCACTTGGAAAAGCTATACGGTGTGCTCCCACATGCACTCTAATCGTAGATAGAGAATAGCAAAGAAGACTAGTTGGTTGAGGCTCTTTTAGAACGCCCTTCTCTTAACAGATTGCAAGTGCTCTTTCACAAAAAAGGTTAGTAAAATCTAGTTAATTTATGGATATAGTGTATCAAACTTGTATTTTTGAAAATATTATGGCAGGAAAATTTTAAAATTTTTGCTGCGTACTATTTTCCCAACAAAAGGCATCTTTAAGTCTACAATGGTTGTGCTTGGAGGATTCGGGAAGGTATAGAGGTCAAGGAGGTTGCTCGGAACATTTTTTTTTTTGTTTTTGTTTGAAGATGAAAAGGAGAGGGATAGGGTGTTGGATAATGAATCATGTAGCTTCAATTACTCTCTTCTTATGTTGAAAATTGTGGATAATTTAGAGCAATTAAATCTAGTTGATTTTTGTTACATGAGTTTTTTCTGTTCAAGCACACAACCTTCCGTTGGATGTCTAGATCCTAAAAAATGGTGAATTGATCGAAGATGCTATTGAGAATCTTATATTAGTTCAAACAAATTTAAATGGTAAATGTAGTGAGAAGTTTGTATTAGAACCAGGATTGATATAACAAAGCCTATTAGAAGGGTACTCATGTTTAGCTTGGTAATGGTGGACCAAGCATGTGGGCAAATTCATGTTATGAGAAGCTACCGGATTTTTGCTATTGTTGTAGGAAGATTGGCCATGTCTTGAAGGATTATGGCAATTCTAATGTTTGACAAAAGCTAGGCGGATTTATTACTGTACAAGGATTAGTTGTGGGCAAAGAAATTTGATAGACCCTTTGTACATGAAGGAAATTTTCAAAAGGGTGGAAGGAATAGTGCTTCCTATGATCATCCAAAGGAGAAGGAATTTCTTCCTCTCTTGGGGGAAACTTGGTAGCGGTGTCTTCCAAATCCCAACGAAACATTGATGAGAAGTTAGAGTGATAATGCAGATAGACGAGATGTCTTTCTTCAAGCATGACTTTAGTGGGATGTTATTAATTTAAATTTGAATCAAGGGAGAGATTTGGTAAGTGATAACTTGATTTTTGGAAAGTCAACTCCTATAAAGGATAATTCGAGTATGTCTTTTGATCCTATCATTAATGGTGAACCACGTGTCCTATATGACTTTTAATGAAAATATTTGTGATGTTGAAGGTGGGACCAAACATGAGATGGTGGGTACTATCATGCATGAGTCTTTACATAAAGACCATGCTACAAAGGAGAAGAATATTGGCAGTGAAAAATTGTAGAATCTTGAAAAGAATTTCATTTTCTCGACAGAAGCTCCATTGTTAGCCATGGTGAATGGGTCTAAAAAGAAGACTTCAGTTAAGGCCAAGGGAGCAAGGAAATCTAGACATTACCAATACAACAATTAGTTTGGCTCTAAAGCAAAATGTGGATAATGTTTCGAAGAAGGATGAAGGGGAGAAAAAACATGCAGTGCTGCTGAGTTAACAAATAGTTTGGGATTAGCAGAGGTTGTGAAGCAACCCCGCTAGGACCAATGAGTTCTATTGTATGGCATGCTCGTGCATTGGTGAATCCAAAAGCGTTTAACAAGCTCCAAATGATTGTTTGAAAAGTTTCACACAACCTAGATTTTCTTATAGAGACTAGGCTTCATAGTAAAGCTGCTGTGATGATGAAGGGTCGATTAGGTTTTAAAGGGGGTTCTCATGTAGATAGTGTTGGTAAAAGTTGCGCTTGATTGCTTCTTTGGCAATCAGAGTGGGTTGTAGATGTTAAGAGCTTTTCACGGTATCATATAGACTATTTTTTTAGCTTGCTGGATGGTAAACAATGGCACTGTACAAGCTTTTACGAACTCCCTAAAAAGGCGTGACATTACCATTGTTGGTCATTCCTGCATCATATTCGAAGCATGTATACTTTACCTTGGATAGTGGCCAGTGATTTTAACAAAATTTTCCATCTCGTAGAAAAGATAGATAGCAATAACTGTGTGTATGGGTGCATGAACAATTTTGCAAAACTTGGAGAAATATTAGCTCCGATTTGGGCTTTTTTGGGGCCCCTTTAGCTTGGAACAATAGTCAAGATCCATTGGGGTTCATACAAAAACATATAGGTTGGTGTTTTTGTGATTGGGCTTGGAATACTTTTTTTTTTTCATAAGCATTGGATCTTTCACCATGACTTTTTTTTTAGACTAAATAGTGTTGCATGTGGTTTTAGATTGTTTATAAACCGAAGTGGTAACTCTGATGATAAAGGACATTTTTTTAAGGGTAGTTATTGGTAGAGATGGCCAAGTTTTGAAAGAGACTATGGAGAGATATGGTTATGCTTTACAATAATGGGGCAAAGAAACTTTTCTATACATTTTTAAGCAAGCTAAAGACCTTCGATAGAAGATCGATGAGTTGAACAATGTAGATGTAGGTTCAATTTATAAACAGCGGATCCATCAATTGACTATAAAGCTTGACCGGCTGCTCGTACTAAGCGACTTAAGGGTGGTGATAAGAACACAAAGTTCTTTCACTCCAAAGCTTCATGCAGATAGGATAAGAATGAAATCAAAAGGCTTAAGAATGCATAAGGAGAATGGGTGTCCAAAAGAAAGAAGGTTGTGAAGGAGATTGAGAGTTATATCAAAGGAATTTTTTCGACTTCTCTTCATGATTAAAGTCGTATAGACAAAGTCCTCATGGGTGTTGAGTACAGGGTTTCCTACGCAACCAGAGATGATCTAGATGCACCTTTTGAAGCAAATAAGGTTAAGAAGGCGCTACTTTTAATGGCAACCTAGAAAAATCACTTGGATCGGAGGGTATTCATGTGAGTTTCCACTAGGAAAATTGGAGCTTACTAAGTAATGATATCACACATGATTTTTGCAATGTTTTGAATGGTTATAAATCCACAAAGAACTTAAATGAAACACATATTACTCTTATTCCAAAGATTAAATCTAAAAAAAAAAAGGTTTCAAACTTCAAGCTGATTAGCTTATGTAATGTAGTTTACAAGATTATCATAAAGCCATTAGCTAATCAACTTAAGTCTTACCTTCTGCTTATAATTTTGGATGAGCAAAATGCTTTTGTCCCAGGGTGGTGGATTACAAATAATATCATTATGGCTTTGAGATGATACATATCATTCGTCAAAAAATAGGTGGGAAAAGTGGATTTTTGGTGCTTAAGCTCGATATGAATAAGGCATATGATCAAGTGAGTGGAATTTTGCTTCGCATTATGCTCAAACTAGGGTTTTTGGAAGTTTGGGTGGCAAGGCTTATGGATTGTGTCACTATGACTCGCTTCTCTTTTCTTGTGAATGGGTTGCCAAGTAGGGAAGTGATCCCTTCTAGGGGTCTTAGATAGGGATGCCCATTGTCTCCTTATTGTTGGGGTTAATGCCCTATAAGCGCGGGCATTGTACATATTAATAAATAAATAAAATAACATTTATAATTAATTTTAGTTGATTATGTGTATTATGAATATTTTGATAAACACAACAAAATTCTATGATTATTAATGTGACTATAAATTTAGCATATAATTATTATATGCTTAAGGATAAAATTTTTAGATAATAATCTAAATAGTTTGTGATAATTAATTAAAGTTAGGGATCTGTAATTAAATATTATAAGTGTTGTCTAATCTTATTAAGAATGAAATAGTCTTATTTGGGTTATTAATATGTTGACATTAGATTGGAATACTTTATATAATGAGATTATATACGACTAGACCAGATAAATTATGAATTTCTAATAATATTCTGTTACAAATAGAATATTCAAATTTATCACAATAATGATCATATATAAGATAATGTCAATCTTGAGTATCTATTAGACTCCTGTTTATGACATTGTGTTTTTTAACTTGCTTGGTAAGATTTGTCTTAAGATAGATTATAATTTTGCATCTTAAAAACATAGTGTGATACATGGCTGGAAATAATATTATACAGATATAGAGTCTATTCTTTCCTTATAGAAGTTAGAAAAATAGTTCTCTTAAGTAATGATTCAAAACTTGAATAGTAGAACGCTTGTTCATAATAAGATTATGAATTAACTGTTCATTAGAGAATCATTAGAACTCAATGATGGGATATAATAAGAGAGGTGAATAGAAATTGAACCTAACTCTTATTATGAACTATTTATAGAGGATTGATTTAAATATAATGATTATATTAATAGAATACTTGCTAATTTTCTTTAAATAATTATCACTATAATTTCAAGAGCCTGAAACTAATAAATTTGGTATATTAATTAAAGAGTTTAATTAATTGTCAAATATATTGGAACTTGAATTATAAGTCCATAGGTCCTTAATACCACTTTTATAACATTGTATTGGATTAATGCATAGAATAAATTATACATATTTAATTTGAGATATTGAATTCCAAATTAATTATTTCACACTAAAAATATTAATGTGACATTGAAAAATATTCTCTGTGATCTCTAATATAACATGATAAATGTTATCATATTTAACTAAGCAATGGCTTATTAATTAATTATATTTAATTAATAAGATTAATTAAATATGTTTTGAATTAATTAATTAATTAAATTTAAATAATATGATTATTTGAGTATATTTTAATTTTGTGTGTAACATATGTGTGGTGAGACCACACTATGTCCTTGCCAACATGGACATAAAAATTAATTAATTAATTAATTAATTAATTTAAAAGTTAAGTTTAAATAAATATATTTTAAAATTGAATTTGAATAAATATGGTTTATTTAAATTAACTAGATATTATATATATTTATAAATGTACACATACATTGTACGTGTTTTCTTTCTTTTGAAGTTTATTATTGTAATATATATATATATATAATTATACACGCACAAAAGTTCTATGTGGGATTTTGTATCTAAATGATAAAAAATAAAATAAAGGAAAGGAAATGTGATACGAGATATTGTTAGACATGTATACCTTAAGGAGTAAAATGTTGTAATATATTCTTTGGAGACATGTTATAAGTAAAGAATTTATTTATTGTTCATATACCAAATGTTGTTATCTTTACATTCATATTTGTTGAATGTACGTTAAGCAAACAAAAGTTTGAGACTGTCGGTCTAAACCTTTAAGAATCAGGCATATGATGGACAGATGATATGAAGGACATGACTCTAAAGGTGACAGTCAAAATCATAAGATCCGCAATAAAGTAAAGTTGGGCGCTTTATTCATGCTAAGATTGCTATATTGTCTACGTCTCTAATAGGAGATGGCTTATCTTGACTATTGGAGTGGGGCTCTGCGAGTAGAAACATTAGAACGTTGTCATAGGAGACAATGTATTGGATCAAGAAATAAAGTGGAATTGATTTGGATTAATAATTTCGTCTGTGCAAATCAATTCACTTTAGACAATCATATGTATTGTATCTTAATCCTAAAATGACTAATAGGCCCGTTATCTTGACTTTTGTCTTTTAATGTACCAAAGGTGACAACTTGACTTAATGATGGTACGTATTCCAATACGTTGGAGATATGACTCTTGATAGCAAATACCTATTATACATAGATATGGAATCTATAGCTCATTGGTAGAGTCAATGATATTTTCTTATATGCGTTATCTTGTAATAGAAAAACTGGAGCACTCAACCATTCAGATGCATAAGTGTAACCGAATGGTATACTGTCTTTAGATAGTAAGTTTTCCAATGGTGAGATAATAGAACGTAAGATAAAATAATCAAAGAGGTAAGATAGAAATTATCCTTAAGCCGATTATGAATATCCTATGGGGATCGACACATTATGATATATCATAGACATTGGGCTAATTTGGAGCTCGTAATTTTGTATAGTTCAAGAGTGCTACTCTAAGCTTTTAGCAAAGTAACATTAGAATTGACAATTATAAAATATGTATTTGGAATATTATATTTTATAATTATCGGAGCTTGAATTATATAGGTTCATCAGCTCCCCTTTGATAGCTCATAATAAATCCTATAATGATACAGTATGCTTTTACAATAAATTAATGACTTATGTTAAATTATTAAATTGACTGAAATTTGATGGGATCAGATAATTCATGTCTGTTTATCGGTTGAATTAATTTTGTAAATTAATTCAAGATAAACTTGTTGAATTATTAGGAATATTTTATTTTCTATGAGATTATCCAGATAAGACTGTTTTGATCAAATAACTTTTCTATTGGGTTATTTGAATTAAAACTGAAGCTCTATTCAAAGAATCTCGGGTGGGAAATAAAAGATTCTTAGGGATTATATTATCGTAAGTTCGACAGGCCAATTTGCTGGTTTGGCCTGTCGATGGAGTAAGTTCGGCAGGCAGATCTACTAGTTTAGCCTGTCGATCCAACGATAACCTGATTACGTAATTTTGACGTGATTTTATCAAAAGTTGAACTAAATTCAAATTTTTAAGGCCTTATTTGATAATAACTAACCCCAGGTCCGACCTCTATAAATAGAGAGTGAGTTTTCTCAATTATTGAGATCAATTGAGAAGTTAAGAGTGAGTATTCTAGTGTGAGAAACTTTGAAACTCCTTGAGAGCTATTGTTTATAATCAATAACCTTAGCTCTAGGTCTTCTCAATTAGTTGGAAAGAGAGTCACTAGGGAAGAGCTGTATGACGTGTGCCTACACACACTCTAATCATGGATAGAGAATAGCAAAGAAGGCTAGTTGGTTGAGGCCCTTTTGCAACGTTCTTCTCTTCACCAATTACAAGAGCTCTTCAGCATACAAAGATTAGTAAGTTCTGATTAGTTTATATATATAGCATGTCAAACTTGTGTTTTAGAAAATACTCTCATTTAAAATTTTTAAAATTCCTCTGTATTCTCGTTTTCCAATAGATATCACTTAAAACCGCTTACCCACAACATACACTTTGGAGATTTTATCTCCATATACGTGCATGTAACTTCCCCTTGTTGGAAAAATATTACGCAGCAGAATTTTAAAATTTTTATTTTAGAGTATTTTTCAAAACATAAGTTTGATATGCTATATGTATAAATTAACCAGATCTTACTAACCTTGTATATGCCGAAAAGCAACTGCAATCAGTGAAGAAAAGTAACGTTCCAAAAGGACCTCAACCAATTGGCTTTCTTCGTTATTCTCTGTCCTCGATCGGAGTGAGTGTGGGCTCATGTCGTTTAGCTTTTCCCACAGGTGACTCTCCTTCCAACTAGTAGAGAAATACCCAAAGCTATAATTCGTGATTTGTGAATGATAGCTCTCCGGGGAGTTTCAAAGTCTCACTGATAGATTTTTACTCTAGATTTCTCAACTAATCTAAATAATAATGAGACTCACTCTCCTTTATATAAAGATTGGGCTAAAGAGCCAGTCCTTATCAGATAAGGCCTTGAAAATTTGAATCAAAGTAAAATCAAATCAAGATCAATATATAATAAAACCCATGTGAAAACGCATGATCCTTTTATTGTCCCGTCGATAGGCCGAACTGGTAGATTGGCCTGCCGATCCTCCTCAATTGGCAAGCCAAACTTAAAAATCAGGTTGCTAAACCTCTGATAAAAGATTCCTGCGAATCTTTATTTCCTACCCGAGATTCTTAGGATAAAGCTTCAGTTTTAATTCAAATAACCCAATGGAGAAGTTATCTGATTAAAACAATCATATCTAGATAATCTCTGGGAAAATATGTGTTCCTGATAATTCAGCAAGTTTATCTTAAATTAATTTATTCAAAATTAATCCAACCAATAAACAGACATAAATTATCTGATCTCAATAATTCAACAAGTTTATGTTGAATTAATTTTTTCACAAAATTAATTCAACCAATAAATAAACATGAATTATCTGATTTTATCGAATTTTAGCCAATTTGGTAAATTTGATATAAGTGACCAATTATTAGAAAAACACGTCGTATCGTTACAGGATTTTTGTGAGCTAACAAAGGGTACCAAATGGATCTATATAGTTCAAGCTCTCGATAATTATGAAACCCAATATCCTAGATATACATTTCATAATTATCAACTCCAACGCTACTCCACTAAAAGCTTGGAGCTACACTCTCGAACTATACATAATTACAAAGCCTGTATAGCCAAGTCTCCATGACATATCATAATGTATCGTATCCCCATAGGATTATCCATAATCGGCTTAAGGACAAGTTCTGTGCTTGATTATTTTTATCTTATGTTCTATTATCTCACCATCGGAAAACTTACCATCCAAAAACAGTATACCATTCGGTTAAACCAATGTATCCAAATGGTTGAGCGCACCAGTTTTCTAATTATAGGATAATGCATATAAGAGGGTATCAACTACTCCTAAAGATGAGCTATAGATTCTATATCTATGAATAACAGGTCTACGCTATCAAGAGTCATGCCTCCAACATACCGGCATGCGTTCCACTATTAAAATGTGGATGTCACGCTTTGGTACATCAAAAGACATAAGTCAAGACATCAAGCTCACTATGCATCTCAAGATTAAGATACAATACAAATAATTGTCTAAAGTGAATCGATTTACCAAAACAGAATTATTGATCAAAATTAATTCACTTTATGTCCCGATCTAACACATCATCACCTATGACAATGTGTCAATGTTTCTATTTGTAGAGACCATCTCCGATGACCAAGACAAACCATCTCCTAATAGGGATATAGACAACATAACAATCTTTACATGAATAAAGTGCCCAACTTTATTCACTTGATTGCAGATCTCATGATTTAGATTGTCACCTTAAGAATCGTGTCTTTCGCAAAATCTGTCCATCATATGCCTAATTCTTAAAGGTTTAGACTGACGGTCTCAAACTATTGTTTGGTTAACATACATTCAACAAACATGAAAGTAAAGAGGATAAGATTTGGTATATAAATAATAAAAAAATTCTTTATTGATAAACTCCAAAAACATATTACATTTTTACTCCTTAGGGTATACACGTCTAACATCCTTAGTGGTAGAAGTTAGTGTGTTTTATTTTTAAATTTAAAATTAATTTAATTAATATTATATGCCTATTCCTGATAAACAAAGTTTTTAAAAAATTTTTGTTTATTAATCGATCCATTTTTCCACTGGGTTTCATATTTAAATTCCAACACTTACTTGTTTCTTATTTGTACAAAGGGTTTTTCTTTGTTTTAAAAGGTATAAAGAATAGTAATAAGCTATTTGGTATTACTTGTGTTAAAAGGGCATCCAAGTTCTAGGGACCAAGTGCTCGTACCATATACACACATAGGACTTCGTAACACCGAGACCATCAATTTACTTTAACCTTTAACTGCTTTCTACATCGAAAGCTAGTACAACACTTTCTTTACTACTGGTTATCCATTAACCAATCCAGTTATTTAGGTTATCATACCATGCATGTCAATATACACTTTTCAATTGTGAAACATACACAAGTATATTAGCATAGGAATAGTAAGTGCAATACATATACACTATTTCAGTTGTGTAACATACACAAGTATATTTGCATAGGAATACTGAGTGCTATACACATACACTTAAACCTACTATTTCATACTATAGGTGGTTTGGAACTTACTTGTATAGGCTGTTGTATAAACCGACCTCAGTTCCCTTGTTTTGAATCTTCTAGTGTCCTGTTTGGTCAATTACAGTGTTATTAGCCAAATTTTTACTATTTTATCTACACGTCAATACAAAACATTCATTACTTAACAAATCGGGTTGCTCAACAGTCTATAACCTCGAAAGCCATGGATTTTCTTTCTCTTATCTTACTTTACCCTATCGTCTCTAACGAAGAACGAAAATCTTACTAATAACTTCTTTTCCCTATTTCGAACATTTCAAATCCATTTGAGACACTTTGTGGAAAAATGATGATTTTGCCATCGGTGGGCCTTTTAAATTTCTCAAACTCAAGTTTGCTATTATTATGAAATTATAGCTTATTAACTTTGAAACAATAACTTGGGGTTTTGGATTTTCTTATTTTGCATTAATGCCCAAGTTTAACAAAACTTTACAATTTCACCCCTTAATTGAAAATTTTGACAATTTTGCCCTCAAGACTAAAAATAATGTCTTTAAACCAAAAATTTCCATTTTTTATAAGGATCAAATTTGCTCGAAATACCATACCCAAATTCCTTTTGCAAAATGTCATTTTTGCCCCTTAAAATTTTTTCTCAATTTTAACAAATTTTGTAAAATTCATAACTCGCGAACGAAAGCGATTTTCAACGAATTGTTTGTGATTCCTAACAATTTCGTTGAGATCTACAACTTTTGTTCGTGATGCAAGCAAATGCGCTACTTTAGAATCAAAAAAAATATAAGCATTAGTTTTGGTAATAAAAAGCTGGCCTGTTACCATTGTTGAGGTCCAGCATCATCATCTTTCTTAGCGTAGATGTAGATCCGTTCGCTAGGCTCTGGAGCTTCCAATCTACCTTGACTAATACTAGGGCCTTCAATTTGAGCTTGGACCCCATAAAGCTGGGTTCCTTATGGCCTTTGCTGATTTTGACCGACCTAGTTTTGAAGATTGAAGAAGCAGTTTCTGGCATAGTGTCCCTCTTTACCACAAATATAACACTTATTAGTGCCTGTCTTGCACTCCCTTACATGTCTTTTTCCATAATGACTGCAGAGAGGTTTGCTATTTCCTCCATCATTTATTTTTTTTTTCTAGGGTTGTCCCTTCTGGTTCCCTTGGTTGTTTGCATTCCACTTTCTCTTATTATTGTTATTGTGGTTGCACCTAGTTTGATTACTCTAAGTCTGACCCTGGCTCAAATCACTTCCTTGTCCTTTTACTTGTGAGGCTAGGTTCTGCTTAGCCAAGGTTTTTTCCTCCCTTTGGGCTTTAAAAATCTTCGCCCTTTCTTCCTTGTCATGAGCGATCCTGAAATAAGCTCTTGTCACCTGTTCAATATAGTATTCTACATCTTTAGGAGCTTGTCCTCCACTATCAACTATAAGGGCAATGTTTGTTCGAAACATCTGCATTAGTCTTCTTATTCTTTCTCTAACTGTAGGCACTAGTTTAGGTCAAAGATGTGCTAATTGATTAAATCTCCTCATAACATCAGCCACTAACATATTACCTTATCAAAAATTGTTAAATTCTTCTTGTTGTGCTGCCATAGTTCCCACATTAAAATAGGCTCTTCCAAACTCCTCCACAAATTCTGGCCAAGTCATTTTGCCCACATTCCTTCTATGTTATATCGACTCCCACTATCTCCTTGCATCCTTCATGAAAGAAAAGGATGCACATAAAACTTTTTCACAATCACTAAGTCCCATAAATTTCAAAACTCTTTCCATGCCGGTGAGCCAATCATCGGCCTCCAGAGGATCTATAGAATCGTCAAATTCTGGGACTTTTGTCCGTCAAAATTTCTCGTGAAATTTAGTAAAAGGAATAGTAGGAGCTATTGGTACCGTTGGTTCCACCTGCAGTACCAACGGTACCGGCAGTGCCAGGGGTGGAGAAACAGCTCGTGCTGGGGGTAGAGGATTTTGATGGGCCAGTTGCTCTCTGAACCCTTGCATCTCTTGCTCCTGAGCTTGAAGCCTCCAAATTTGCCGATCCTCCAGGTACTTCCGCCATTGATTACAGTTTAAAGTGCTACCATGGAGTTACAATATTACATTAACACACATATATTACTGACTTAATAAAAATTATCAAATTTTTCTTAAGTCACATAAATTCACATAAATATAAATAATAACATAAACTCATCATTTCATTACATTAACCTTTCCTTTACATCTTTCATTATCAAAACTTTACATAGGTGGCTAACTTACATACATACATACTTAGTAAACTTTCTTATACAAACTTTTTATCATTTCTAAAAGCAATTATCTCTTCCGGCTACATAAACATTACAGCCGAGAAAGACACCACTTTAATCGACGTACACTCGTGTACAAGATTAGTAAAGTCAAAACTATACTAGTCACATAATTACATACACTTCTAATACATAAAAGTCATCAAGAGTCCATTTCCTTCCTAGTCTGACTCCATACCAAACAAGTCACCATTTTTCGGATCCATATCGAGGTCTTCTTCCTCTCTTTGCTGGAGTCGGTTGACTCACCGTCACTAGCAATAATGGGTTCAGGAGGTAGTGGAACAAAATCAAACTCTTCTTCAGGCTCTTCCTCAAATTCTTCCTCATCATCATCATCCTCGTCCATTTCTACAGAGGGATCCTAGAGGGGTGCAGCCATATTTTGTTTGTTTAAACTAAGAAAATCTCGTGGATACTACATCTGGTGTTGTACTGCATCGAGAGGTCTCGCCATATGAGATCATAAACGCAACGTAATGGTATCTCAGGCAGAATCAGAGGTACCATGGTCTGACAAAATCTCATTAGGTAATGGTCCATCGATTCACCAACATATCTACCCCAAATCAACTCTATGTGCAAATAAAGTTGATGACGCCAATCTACCCAAACTAGTGGGTTAACTTGAACTTGTATGTGGTTTGCGGGTTGTAACGGAGCAAATTCTTCAAAGATCTGTGCTCTAAACCCTTCCTAGTCATGTCGTTGTCCTTCTGGTCCTATCCTAATCCACCATTCCAATGCCTCCCCTTGCAACCGTCCTGAGGCCAGTGGGACCTGAAGATAAGGTGGGGTGTAACAAGACTCAAAAATCACCTCCAAATCATGAAGCCACTCGATCAACGTTATCGACTGTCGGCTGCCATAGTTGCGTGGGGGTATCATCTCCTGGAAGGCTATGTTCACTTTCTCACATAAAATCATATTTTAATATTCTTAAATTAAAAATTAAACTATCTTACTTGAGCTGTGGTAGAGGAGCATGTGGCAATGTGCAGTGAGATGGTAGAATACCCGCTTTGATACCAACTACCACAACCTACTTTATTACTAGTCATGCTAAAACACTTTTCCTTATTTACGTACTTATGAAAAATTAGAATTACTTTTTTTTTTACCAATGTTATAGCAAACATACATACTAAAACTCCTTTTTTATAACAATGTATACATAAAACAACTTTCTTTTTCATTATATCATATGCTCAGCATTTTCAAAAATAGTTTTATCTTACAAAACCGTGCTATATCTCCATAGACAACAAGTTCCAAAATAACTTATTATACATTGCAAAACAAAAGTAAAACCGTGGCGATATCCATACCCTTATCTGCACACTACTTCATATTCCATCGTCTACTCAGCAATACAATCACATTGACCTTTTTGTAGAAGTTCCTAGAGTTCCTACATTATGAAATAACCTAATGAGCTTGAGCTTAGTAAGTCCAAACTTAGCTACAATGCATCATATGCTAGCATGCATGATCCATTTATGCTTTCTTATGAACGTTCGTTATTCTTGTCATCTCTTTTCTTTAACTAGGGCCCAAGTGCTCGTACTATATATGCACATAGGTCTTCGTAACATCAAGATCATCATTTCACTTTAACCTTTAACTCTTTTCTACATCAGGAGCTGGTACAACACTTCCTTTACTACTGGTTATCCATTTACCAATCTAGTTATTTAGGTTATCATACCATACATGTCAATATACTTACATTCTAAGTGCAACACAAATACACTTTTCAATTGTGAAACATACACAAGTATATTAGCATAGGAATAGTAAGTGCAATACATATACACTATTTCAGTTGTGTAACATACACAAGTATATTTGCATAGGAATACTGAGTGCTATACACATACACTTAAAACTACTATTTCATATTGTAGGTTGTTTGGAACTTGCTTGTATAGACTGTTGTATAAATCGACCTCAGTTCCTTTATCCTTAATCTTCTAATGTTCTGTTTGGCCAATTACAGTGTTATTAGCTAACTTTTCACTATTTTATCTACGCGTCAATACAAAACATTCATTACTTAATAAATCGGGTTGCTTAGCAGTCTACAACCCCGATATCCACGGATTTTCTTTCTCTTATCTTACTTTACCCTATCGTCTCTAACGAAGGGTGAAAATTTTACTAATAACCTCTTTTCCCTATTTCGAATGTTTCAAATCCGTTTGGGACACTTTGTGAAAAAATGACGATTTTGCCCTCGGTGGGTTTTTTAAATTTCTCAAACTCAATTTTGCAATTTTAATGAAAACCATAGCTTATTAACTTTGAAACAATAACCCGGGATGTCGGGTTTCCTTATTTTGCATTAATGCCCAAGTTTAACAAAACTTTGCAATTTCAACCCTTAATTGAAAATTTTGACAATTTTGCCCTTGGGACTAAAAATAATGTCTTTAAACCAAAATTTTCCATTTTTTATAAGGATCAAATCTTCTCAAAATACCATACCTAAATTTCTTTTGCAAAATGTCATTTTTGCCCTTTAGAATTTTTTTCCCAATTTTAACAAATTTTGTAAAATTCATAACTCACGAACGAAAACGATTTTCGACAAACCATCTAAAATTTCTAATAGTTTCATCGAGATATACAACTTTTGTGTTTTGACTTTTTTGAAATTTTCACTATACAGGGGAGTTTTTAGCCCTTTTTCAAATCTGCCGAGAATAATATTTTCTTTGCAATTTAGTCTCTAGGTCGTTTTTGTAAGAATCAACTTTATAACAACATTCCAGCTACTATTTATACAGTTCCATAACTTTCTTAAACAATTTTCATACCAAATCACTATTCTTTTCAAAACTAACATCGAAATTACAAAACTACCTGCTTTTACATAATTCTACAATTTTCACATTTAAACCTTAATTTTAACAACACCACCATGTCATAAACTATATACTCAAGAAATTCAACCGCAACCTTGTTTGAATATCCATATGCTTTTTGAAATAATCAAAATCAAAACAAAAACCAAATAAACTTTAAATTTAAAAAATTAAACTTACCAAAAGAAAGATTGATGAATTAAACTTACCAAAAGAAAGATTGATGACCTTATCCTTCCAAGGGCTTCTTTGAAATCTTTCCTAGGCATGTTTTACATAAAAGAGATTCTTGTCAAAATCCTCTTCTTATCCCATGAAAACCCTAAGAAAATTCAAGAAAAAGTTTGGATTTCTTACCTTGAAAAGTTTATAAAACCTTAATCTTGAAGCTTGAAACTTAGTTGGGGAAATTTTTGCAAGAATTTGGGTTTGTAAATTTTTTTGAAAGGGAGCTTTTATGGCTGCCAAAAATGGAAAAGGAAGAAATGAGAAAAAAAAATTGTTTCTTAAGCCTTTAATTAAGGCTTATCTCTTGGATTTTTTTTTTTTAAAAAAAAAGTGGTGAGTCACCATGGTAATCAAGTAGATTACTAGGTGGCTAACCATGGTTGGGCCACATCTTATGCTATGGTGGCCCAATCCCAACTCATGGGGTGCCCACTTGGTGGGCTTCAAAATTTTACACAGTGTAATTTTTCACCACACAGTATTTTTCTTATACTATTGTGGTAAAATCAATGCAAGACTTATTCTTAGACTGTATAAAATATCCTATTTTGCCTTTGGTTTACCTTCAGAATCTAAGCATAGCATTTCTTATATCTATGTTTTTACTTAGCAGTATACTTATACTGCATCGAACCCTTTTTTTACTGTTTTAGGGTTTTGGTAGACTTTCTATCTTATTCATACCTTAATTACCCATCTATTTATATCACAATTCTATAATTAATTGTGATATAAAATTAATTTTATCGATATTATTTACAAATTTCTAAGCAATTAAGCTCACAAAATCTGTATTTGACAATATCTAACATTGCATAAATTTACAATGAAACTTCTCGCTAACATTATTTATTATATATTATTGTAATTTTTACAAAATATGATTTATGACGGTAAATTTATTAATTAAATCTAATTTAATATTAAATTTTGTTAATAAATCTTCCTTAGTCGTTACAAATAAAGCACTTCTAGCGAAACAGGGGCGGTGTATTTTGACTAATCCATAATCTCTTATAGCTCAGGTCCTTAAGACCAAATATTTTCCTGATGCGGAGTTCGTGGAGGCTTGGATGGGTAATAACACGTCCTATATATTTGGAGAAGTGTATTTTAAGGCTACAACTTGTTGCGCTAGAAGATTTATTGGAAGGTTAGGAATGGTTATGTCATAAAACTTTAAGACACCATGGCTTTCTTGTTCGTTTAGTCTTCTGCCTGTTACTAGGTCGAGGGAGGGTGATGAAGATTTGGTAGTGTCGGATTTGCTAAAAGAAAAATTCCTGACGTCTTTGAGGGTGTTGACTAGTAGTTGGTCCTAAGTATTCCTATTAGGTTCCATATAAGAGAGGACAGTGTTGTATGGCGCTATCATCGGGGAGGCATCTACTCAATCAAATCTGGTTATCATATAGAGATGGGTAGATAGGCAGTGGCAAGTTCATCGTGTAGGGATAAGCCAAGACAATTATGGAAAAAATTATGGAGTGCTCGAGAGCCAAATAAGGCTAAGATTCACGTTTGGTGTGTCTACAATGAAGCTCTCCCAACACAATCCTAGCTAGTTCAATATTGGATAAAAGTATCTTCATCTTGTCCTTTTTGAGTTAAGAAATCAGAAGACTTGGCTCCCCTCCTTTGGTGTTGCTACCGTACACAAGGTGTATGGTTGCTATATGCATTATGGAATATGCTGAAGAAGTTTCCAAATGAGTTGGTTAGCTCTTTATACAGCTTCTACTAGTGAGAAAGAGGACGTGGATATTTTTTATATGGTCAAGTGGAGCTTATAGCTAGATTGAAACAAGTTGGTTTTTGAACGAAAAATAGGGGACGTAGCCCTCACACTTGAGAGAGCTAGGATGTCATTGGGAGATTATAGCACTTGTAAAAAAAATTGAACGATCAAAAGATATTTCGACTATGCAACAATGCACAAAGTGGAAACCACCATGGGTAGGTGCAGTAAAAGTGAATGTAAACACTGCTATCAAAGATCACTGGATTTTGTTGGAGTAGGCATTTGTGTTCACACTGAAGTAGGTGTTGTGTTAGGGGTACCAGGGATATATAGTCTAGGAGAATACCTTGCAATCAAGGGAAAGGTTAGTTTTATGGTCAATGAAGGTTTCAAGGATTGGGTCATGAAGTTAGATGTAATTAATGCCATTAATGCCTTGTGTAGCCTGGTCTTAATGCACCAGAAGCTTTAGTCATTGAAGACATTCAAGAGCTTATTTCTCATGCTAATAGTGGCTCTATTTGCTACATTTCTCATCAAGGAAATTCAATAGCCCACTATTTAGCCAATTGCATATTTTAGCTCTAGTAATTCTACTTGGATTGGTGTTTCGCCTTTATTTATAGGCTCCTTTGTAATTTCTGATATTGCTAGTGGTTAATTAAACCCAGTTTCTTTACAAAAAAAAAAAAAATTATTTCTTCTTTGGTTGTCCAAATTGCACTGTTTTGATTTTTTTATACTTTTTTCATTTTCCTTTTTTTTACTTCTTTCTTTTTCTATTGCTTTCCCCCTTTTTTCCTTTCTTTCTTCTACTTTATTATTTTTTCTTTATTTGTCTATCATAGTCTCTTACTTTTAAAACAAAAAGTTAAATTTGTATCACCAGTTCAAATTTTGTTTCTCTTTCATAATATACTTTTGGATCTATTTGTTCCATTACCTTTTTACCTATCATAAAACCCTAGCTTGTTATCCGTGTTATATTTTATCTAAAAAATATTTATTTTTTAACCTAAAGGATTACAATTGTTTATTTCATAAATATTAGGGTATTTAGAACTGAAAAGTGAATTTCAATGGCCAAAATAAAGAGTATTTGGGAACCAAATTCTAACACTAAAATTCCAACTACTATAGTGTAAAACTCTTATATGCTATAGTGTTTAAGCTACAACTTTAAGTTCAAACTTGGTTCCTAAATACTCTAGCAAATGCATACCTTCGGAGGTTATTTGTGCAAATGATCCTTTTCTTTTTGAAATTTCAAAGTAAAAATTTTCTTGTATTCATTCATTTTCTTTATGATAATTTTTTTTTTTCAATACTAATTGTTGAGATCCATATATAAATTGGTTATCTAGTTTTATATAAAATAAGTTCTTTTATTGTAACAAATTTAATTAAAGAACTAATTTTATGTGATCTAGTTTAATGTATTTATAATAGACAAATGTTTTTATTTTGTAATTAACATTACAACGATCTAAGTAAGATCATTCCTCCAACTAAGCGATAGACAACATCATAAACTTATCAAAATAAAGTACCCAGTTTTATTTACTAAAAATCAAATTTATTAGTTTTTTTTTTAATTGTCAAATTTAGTTTGTAAATTGGCTTTTTTTTTTGTTTAATAATTATAATATCATTTATATTATTTGAAAATTAGGAGTTTACTCTTATTATTTCCAAAGCTTAATAATAATCACAAAATGTAAAACGATATTTGGAACTTTAGTTCCAACCAATCAATTATAATTATGAATAATGTAAAGCTCTCAGCAGCTATAGAAAAAAACAAAAAGTTATTAATATAGAGCTTTTACATGCTACAGCTCTTAAACTTAAAAATCAGCTACAACAGAAGTTCTAAATGGAAGTTAAATATAAAATTTAATACAACAATATTTAATAATATTTAATAGGGCAAAAAAATAACAAATCACTTATATCATTTCACATGTTTATGTGTTAAATATAATATTGACATTAATATTTAGTTTGAAGATAACATATAAAAATATTGCTAATTCTTGTCTTTCTTTGCATTGGTGATAATATGAATATTGTTTTTCATTTTGATAATATGAATATTATGATGTACAAATATGATAATGAAGTTAGAAAAATAAATTGCTAATTATCGTTTGTACTGATTATCAGCACTAATTTTTTAATTGATTAGATAATTGCAAATAAGATTGTATAGGATCTTGTATGATTGTAAGTCAATTACAGAATCAACATATGCAGTTGTGACTAATTGAAAATGTGTGACAATGATCACAAGTAGCAATATATATATTGTTAATGGTGGAATTTCGTCAACAAAACTATGAAAAAAATCCTTACCATGTTATAATCTCTCTCAATTTGTGTGTAGAATTAATGTAGAAAACAATAAAAGATGCAAAGAATTACAATGGTTCACTTTATGAAGATCTACGCTCACTTTTGAGAGGAGAATGATTTTATTATTTTTCGGAGAGAATACATAAATAATGCTTAATATGAGAGTTAAGGCCTTTTTTGTGGGTTTTGACCCCATTTATAACCTTTTACAAATAAATAAAATAATTAAATAAATTAATTAAATTAATTAAGTCAGGCAAATATCTTTTTTCCCATTGGAATCGAGATTGTCTCCTCTACCTTCATGATCAACGTGATCTTCTGGATCAAGAAAATATGATAATTTCCTTACTTGAATTCAAATAAACCGTTCAATGTATCTGGTCATACCGTAATATCTCTTTCTTGGCATCCATCTACGTTTTGCCCTTATAAGGGATATAGTAGGTCTCGACTCTTCCTAGATCTCAACCTCCATACTAGCTAGTGTCGATCTTGGGCTAATAGGCTTATCGAGAATACTCACAACGATTGCCCCTAACGATGGGCGACTCTCTGAGTTGCTTCAAGCTTTATCGATCAAGATGTGGTTATGTCTACCATCCTAACGACGACTGACACTTGACTATTTGAGTTTGCTTCTTGTGGAAGTGTTTGACCAATGTAGTGATTCTAGTTTAAGAGATTCTCTTCCTCGGGCAGCCAAATAGTCACATCTCTAACATTAGCAATACAGCCATATATCAGGCGTCGCTTCAATTTCCCTAGGATTCAATCTAGACCATTGGATCATCCTAAAATCTTCCTACCTAAAACCTGAATCATAGGATGAAGACCTTTGACCCTTTACTTCTACCTTTAGAAAGGTGATTTACTAATCAGATGGCAAAGATTATTTCGCTAAGAGGCCTACATAATGGGTTTTAAAACCCATTTGCCCCATCTTCTCTTCAATTTAACACCAAATTTCTACTAATTTTTCCTCCAAAACCACTTTCTTCACTTCATGATCTCTAAAGCCTGGGCAACTCCTTATAGTATTCTTTTAGTTATGATTTCCTCCTTTCTCCTCGCATTTTGAGTGTTCAACACCAAGTTATTAAGGGTCTTTTAAACTAGTAAATTTCAATTTATTTCCTTCTTTTCTTCCTTTTTTATGTGGTTTTTCTACACAAATAAGCAAGAAATAGTGGAAATAACACTTGGAATAGAAAAACATACATGATTTTGAGACGTTTAAGTATTTGTGTTTACATTCTGGGTTGTTTGGCATGTTCTTTGGGCATTTGGAACCCTTAAATGGGTCGACCTTCTTTTGAAAGGATCGCCCTTTGATAACAGAGCAACTGTTTAGCTCATAAGCCTAGCCTTGAAGACTATAGATTAGCTGCCTCTATGACTTAGTTCCTTTTAGGACTGACCTCTCAACTTAGGCAAATTTTGATCTTATCAATTTTTGTTTCACGAGATCATGGCTTTCCCTAGTGGTCAAGAGGTCGAGTCCTCCTCCAAGTTCTGCCTTAACGTCCACGACACCACCATGCCATTTAGATGTGTTAAATCTTACAATGAAAATCATATCTTTAAAGATATTGATGACTTTGGCTCCATCTCCTCTACGGATAGTGTCGACGAGATGGTGGATAGTATCCCCATCCCAATTTCTATGGGAAGTCCAACGTCCAATATACCCAGACCAATGATCATAAGTTGTTTTCCCCAAAAAGAGGGAATCAATGGATCAGTCGTACATGAGGCCGAGCCATTAGCCTCGGCCGTCAAAGATTATATCCCAATGAAGGCAAGCAAAATTTTGTCTGCGTGTTGCATATGGGAGATTCACAGATTCCTCTTTTAATAGCTGTTGGATGAGAAAATCTATGGCCTAAATAGTTTTCGGTGGAAATAAAAATACACATAACTATATTTAATCTTTAACATTTTTTTTTTCACAATTATAAAAATAAAGAAAAACCACTCAAATTATAAAAATAAAAAATAAAAAAGTCCAACGTTGGGCAATCAATGGCAAGAAGCAACCCACAAATGGGGTATTACAACCCCTCTTTGTGAAGGATTCACAAATGCCACAATGAATCTCCACCACCACAGATTTATGAGGGTCATGGCGCACTTAATTGATTTCGCCATCGCAAGCAAAGGTCGATGGTGATGAATTTGCGAGGGTGGCAACAAAATGCAACGATTTCTGGTGCAACCGTGACGGAATCTTGACCCAAGCGGGATGGTGACCTCCATTGACAGAATTCTAGATTTGTCATCATTGTTGATGAAATCACGATAGGGTCGTGACCTCCATTGTGACAGAATATGTCCCAACGTGGTTGCGATGGACCCACAATGGTCGCGATAGGGTCACATCCAGAGGGTGAATCGCCGACTGATATTCGACGAAGCATATCCCTTTTTTTCTCTATTTTTTTAGATAGCTTTTTTTTTAATTTTTTAAATAAATTTGATATAGATGGGCACATTGTACCCAAGCGGAGCTTGCTTATTTTCCATCGTGCGATTCAGATATGATGGACAAAAGCATTCCTCATTGATGAGAGAAATTTGAGGGTGTCTTTGGGTAGAAATTCCCTTAAAAGAATACATATAACCAAAACGTAAAACAGCTTCTACTAAGAGGAGCCTTTCGTAGAGGAAAAATAATAAAAAGCCTTGCGTACGACCACGCGCCGTCGCCACGAGTCAGGTGGGAATCGAAAGTTGAGAATGGGGTAGTGTTTAGTCTTCAAAGTCGTCTGTACAGATAACCATGGTTAATAATTTAGAAAGGGGGGCAAGAGAGAGACTGCCAGGTCTACTATTGGTTGTGACTTTTGTGTGTGCGTTTTGACCATTTCTCCTTTCTCTCTCTCTCGTCCATAACACGGAGAAAAAAGAGACGAGGAAAGAACCAAAGTTAATCAAAGAAAAGGAAAGGAAAAAAAGAAAAATAGAGAGAGAAAGAAAGAGACATTATTGTCTGAACCCAGAACTCCAGAACTTGCGAGAGAGGAGAGAGAGAGGCTGACTCACAGTGGTGGGTTTTTTTTTTTCCTTTTCCTTTTTTATTTTCTCACTTTCTCAATAACCCATCTCCGTCAACATCATAATCTTGCCGTGGAAAGGAAAATTACAGACCAAAATATCTCTTTTCTTCATGCTCTCGCAGATCCAACTCTCTCTTATTCCCTGTAGCTGCTGGTAAGCTTTACTCTTTTTCCTTTGTGGGTTTTTCTCTAAATCCATTAATCATTACTTCCCATTTATTATCACCCATTGGAATGTTTACCCTTTTGATGGTAAACAATAAATAAAGAGAGGTACTTGTCAATTGCGTGTTTTTTTAACCTTTTAACTGGGTATTGTTAGTTTTTATTTTATTTTTGAAGGGTAACATATATATTTTATATTCTACTTATGTTTGGATTTAGGATTGCTGATTGGTTCTGATTTGTCTGTGGACTTGATTTACAGCTTTGTTGACCTGGATATACAGTCTTGATGGATTGGAGCTTCAGTGGTGATCACAATTGGTTTTGTGGTAATTCTGGTAGAGCTTGGGCCTCGCTTTTAATGAATTCATAGCTTTGGAGTAGATCAGTCTTACGATAATCGTGATGCCGAACTTCTGTTTTTTGACACTAATTGATAGTACCAAGTCATTTAGATTCGGGTTTTGTATGGAAGTTGTAAAATAAGTGAGATATAGCCATAGATATATTGAGGTGTTGATCAACAAAATGGGTGGGATATGCTCCAGAACAAGGAGATCCTCCTCTATAGACAATGTCAATGTAAATAATGCTCCTAGTGGAAGCTATCCTTGTTCAAATGGCCATTTGGGTAATGGGTCTTACGCACTTTCCATGAAAGCGGATAGCAATTCTATGCCTTCCTCTGCCGGTAACAGCATGGATATGCAGCTGCATGATCCGTTTTCTTTTCAAGAGGTTAATGTGGTTCCTTATGGGCTCGGCTCAGACGACACCAATGATGGGATTCCACGCTTGTCTAGGGTATTGTCGCATAAGTCTAGATCAACCAAGTCTACGCAGGTTGCGGTTGCAAAGGTAATTTTGAACTTGATGTTTCAGGACGTTCTTTTGTGAGCTGTGATGTGGTCATGAGAACGTGTTGAAGCTATAAATGAAGATGTTAATAGGTCTAATCGCCTTAATTTGTGAAATCTTGAAGAGCTTTTTTATTGGTTTAACTTGAAATGTAAAAATTTGGAGTCTGTTTATATTGCTGTTACTTTTTCTCTCAAATCACAAAGATTCCAGTCGTCATTATCTTTTTCTGTGAGTTTGTTTGAATTACGGGACACAGTTGGTAATGGATAGGGGAGAGATAAAATGCTTTTTTATGAGTAGTGCATTTCAGGTTGGGGAGCCTAAGACTGCGGGAATTTGAAGAGGGAAAAAAAGACTCTTCCACTCTTTTTTCTCTCACTAGAAATGGTGGGAAACAGTTTGTTGATTAGACTTAGAGTGCAACAAATTGCAAAGTGGCAACTTAAAAAAATCATCTCATCCGGGCATTCTTAACAAGGCTATTAAAATGTTCCACATTCTTGTCACTATTATCCTATGCATATTGACAAGTGCTGAAGTATTTTAGAGTGAAGAAATTTCCTGCCCTAAGACCTGAATAAATATTCCAGAGTTTCATTAGGCTTTGCTATTAATTTTATGATCGTCATAGTTGGACATGTGAACCATATTGTTAAAATGTCCTAAAATTTTGATCGGTAATACTCTGTTACAGACATAAATGATTGTGGAACTAGCTTGGAAGGAAGAGATACTTATACATCTTAGAAAATGCCCCTCCTCTTGGGCCTTGGGTGGCTGATGCTTGTACATCTTTTATTGGAAACTGTATATTTATGTATTCTGCATTGCTGATCCCCTTAATATTCTTTCTTTTAAAAGAGAGATTTGTTCAGTTTAAGTATTCTTTGGAATCAAGGTCTTGTACATGGGTTGTAGTTTTTAGTTTTTAATTTCTTTGCTTATTTATCATCCTCATCGGTGTTGTTTTATCCTTGCTTTTTAGGTGGTGACTTTAATATAAACATTACTGGTGTTCTTCATTTGGTCACAAATATGAGATAGATTGGATTAAAAAGCTTTATGTGCTTGTTAGAAATCAGGATGCCATTTCTCTCTTTGAAAAAAGAGATAAAAGGGGAAAAAAAAAAAAAAGAAATGATGACATGCCTTTACACTATAGATCTTCATTTTGAGCTCATATGTACTTTTTGCTCCATATAGATGGAACAGGTTATTCCTTGCATGATAAGCGGTGCCCCTTACAGCAATGGAGGAAATATTTTGATGAAGTTTTATTTGTGTTTAACATTATTTGACTTTTTTTTTAATTAATTAATTAATTAATTAAATTTTTTTTTTGTGTGTTTTAGGTATCAGAAGTGAGTTCAATTTTGGGTAGGGCTGGTACTGCTGGCCTTGGGAAGGCAGTAGAAGTTTTGGACACGCTTGGAAGTAGTATGACAAATTTGAACCTCAGTAGTGGTTTTATGTCCGGAGTGACAACAAAGGGAAACAAAATTTCTATACTGGCTTTCGAAGTTGCTAACACAATTGTTAAAGGTTCCAATCTAATGGAATCCCTTTCGACGGATAACATCAGACGCTTAAAAGAGGAGTCGCTCATATCGGAAGGAGTGCAGAACTTAATATCACAGGATATGGATGAGCTCTTAAGGATTGCTGCATCTGACAAGAGGTGGATAATCAGAGAAAAGGCTCTTTTCTTAAAAATATTCTTTTTCTTCAATATATATTTTTAATTTTTCATTTAAAATTTTCTAAGTGTTGATTTATGCTTCTTTAAGTTAGGGTGGAATTAATGGTACTCTTATGCTATTTTGACAGAGATGAACTGAAAGTTTTTTCTGGTGAAGTGGTTCGTTTTGGAAATCGTTGTAAAGATCCTCAGTGGCACCATCTGGATCGATATTTTGAGAAGTAATATTAGCTTCATTTTTGTTTCTTTTTTCTTGTATGTATTATTTGAAACTTTGTAGATGTGGTTTGCAAGATTTACTCTTGCTATCTCTTTCCAATACTAGGTTGGGTTCAGAACTTACACCACAGAAACAATTGAAGGAAGACGCAGAGACGCTGATGCAGCAATTGATGACTTTGGTTCAGTATACAGCTGTGAGTTTATAGGCACTATTATTATATTGCATAATGCTGCTTCTCAAATTATTATTATTATTGTTATTTTTGGAATTTGTAGAGGTGGTAACTTCCTCTTTCTTAACCCAAGCCCTTTTTTAGGCGTCTCTCTTAGATCAAAATCTTTAGGGAGAGGTTTGAGACTTGTGAGGCAATATGTCCAAGTTGCACTATTGTCCGTGCTAAAAGCATATTGTTGGGTCTACCTATTACCATCCCAAGCCATTGGTCAAGAGATTAGAGGACATCAAGAGGAACTTGCCATGGGTTGGAGGAAAGAAGGTGCATTTTGCTATGTGAGAATGGGTGTGCAAGCTAATAGCAAGGTGTATCTGTTGTTAAGGATTTGACTGGCTTTTGCTAAGGTGTTATTAGGAGGTTTATTGATACAAGACCAGCTTGGGACAGGGATTATTTGGAAGATTGTAAGCACGGTAGGAGTTGGTTTACTAATGACGTGAAAATATTTTATGCAAAGGTCTTTGGAGTCCAAAAGATTTAGAAAGAGGTGAGGAGTCTTTCTCTCAGAACTTTAAGGTTCTGAGTGGGAGAGAAGATTGGTGCAGTTCTTCTTGGGTTATGAACAACTGTAGTTTTGAACTTTGTTTGATATTGCAATGCATAAGGAGAATTCAGTAGAAAGCAGTGAAGTTTGGGTTTTGGCAGCGTGATGTTTGAACTTTGATTGCTTTGCAAAATTGGAAGATAGCTATACTAGTTGTTCTTAATCTCTCTGTCTCTTTTTTTTTTTTGCTCTGAAAGTTGTTCTTAATCTCTTAGCACGAACACTTGGTCAATTTAAGGATATTTTGATCTCTGAGGGGGGGGGGGGGGGGGGGGGGAAGGAACTTTTGAACTTTAGGGCTTCTTTTTGCTTGTCCAGTCTCACTTGGGGTTTAAGTGGAGTTTTCTTGGAGAATTTTTGGTATACTAATGTATTATCTCACAAGTCACAAGCAATACTTGCCTTGTTTTGCATCTCAGTTTCATGGGTAAAGAAGGTTTATTGTTGGTATCTTAGTGTCTATGCATGACCCCTTGGGATATCACATTTCATATTCACCGCATGTTATGAAATTGTATTATTGGCCATTGATAATTCCAAATGGCTCGTTATTTGGTTGATAGATTTGCCAGCGGGAAGAACATTTTTGATGAATTGTTTTAACTGCATAATTATTACACATGTGCTTTGTTCTTGACAAATTTTAGGAGTCAGATTTTGACTTAAAGGATTTTATTTTTTCTCTTATTATTATTATTTTTTTATTTTTTGGGTACAGGAATTGTATCATGAGTTGCATGCCTTGGACAGATTTGAGCAAGATTATCGGCGTAAGCATCAGGAAGAGGATAACTCAAATGCTGCTCAAAGAGGTACATTGCTTCGTGACTTTAATATTTCGTTTGATTCCCTTACTTTTATTTATCACTCAATTCTGTGTTTTACAAGGTATGGGTTTTTTTTTTTTATTTATTTTAATTTTAATTTTTATATTTTTGTATCCTGTGTGTGCCAAATATCTGTCCAGAAATAACATACTGAATCACTGACTGCTTGTTTGCCACTCGACTTTTAATTTTTGAGGCTGACTTCTTGAGAGAATTATTTTATACTAGTTTTGAGGATGTATATTGCACCAAAGGGTTTGTTTTGATATTCATTTTTCATCATGTATCGGGTAATGAATGTATAACAGAACCAAATATGACATTACTTATTTTGATTCTATTAATTAGCCTTCAGTGCATTCTTTTGATAGCTTGATAAAAGTGGTTTTTTGTTATTGTTATCATTTTTCTTTTGGGTGGAGGAAACCTCCTAGTTCTTACCAAAGAGTAAAACATCATTAAATGAAGATTACTGTGTTCACTTGTCATGAGCATTCTACTCGGCTAGCTACTCCCTTGGATCCTAAAAAATTTACATTTGTACATTTTATATGCAAATAATAATTTTTTTTTGTTTAATATAAGAAATGAAATTTTATTATTAACGATAAGAAAGGAACTTTTATTACTGAAGAAACATTACTACGAAAGTAACGCTTTGAGGACAAGTTCTCGAAAGAGAAAATAAAAGAAACGAAAAGAACTAAAAATGCAAAACACAGTTACACACTACTGACTTAAAAGACACTTCTAACTTAAGATGATCATAGACAAGGGAAATTCCTTGAACAACTCAGGATTAATTTGTGCATATATGGAAGGCCATAAATTTGCTCATATTAATGTTCCTTTCACTGAATTTTTTTTGGTTTGGTTTGTGCATGTTAGCATATGCATCTTACTAAGTGACACATTTTCTTCCCATAAAATACTGGTTATAAACTGGGTATTGCGTGCATAGTGTTGCAATAAATTTTATAAAAATATATGTGCACCTAGAATAGATAATCGAATACCATAAAAAAAAAAAAAAAGATTTTTAAATCCTTATTTTTGGTTGTTGTTGTGGTGTTGTTGTTGTTATTATTATTATTATTATTATTATTTCTTTTAACTATGCTACAGAGTGCAGAAGATTTAGATAAGGCAAACGTAGTAGTCATTATTATTGTTGTTGTTATTATTATTATTAATATTTTTATTTTTCTGAAAGATATAGAAGACAACAATAAAAGAAATCACACTTCTTGGAAATGTGTTTATTTGTACATTCTGCAATACATACTCTGAATTGAATGAAGAGCGGCGGAAAGTTAAGCTAATGAAGACAACTTTAATTCCAACTTATAATTTTCTAACAGGGATGTTCTTGGAAATCTTTTTCTTTCACAGAATTTATTGATAAATTATTTTGGCTTGTAGGAGACAGCCTAGCAATTTTAAGAACAGAGTTAAAAAGTCAAAGGAAGCATGTGAGAAACTTGAAGAAGAAATCCCTCTGGTCCAAGATTCTGGAAGAGGTAGCAAGTCATTATTTCTTTACCTCGTCTCTTGAGAGTTTGAAATCGGATGACTCTACCACTTGGTCCTATTTTCTGATGATATGAAGGAGTTTCTTACCAATTATAAAGTGAAAATTTCTTGATTCTGGGTGCATATCAAAGGAACCATCATATTTGCTTCTTAAATTTGTTTTTCTTCCTAAAGTATATTGTATTTATAGGTAATGGAGAAGCTTGTAGACATAGTACATTTCCTGCACGTGGAGATTCACGAAGCTTTTGGTAATGCAGGTATGTGCTGACAAGATTGGATCAAAATTCTGATTATTATTTTTTTCTTCTTTTTGTTTTTGCCTTTGAATTGTTTGGGATGAACTCTAGTAAATTATTGTTCATTGAAATGCTACTTTTGTTCTCAATTCTTGTTCATTCTTAGAAGTAGTAGAATGTGGGCTAATACTTGCTGGTTCTTTTTGTTTGCTCGCAGATGGTGATAAACCAATAAAAGGGTCTCATAACAGGTTGGGTTCTGCTGGTCTTGCCTTGCATTATGCAAATATCATTACTCAAATTGATACTCTTGTGAGTTTATCTTCGTCCACTTGTAATTTTCTTTTATTTCCTTTTATTTTGTGATTCAGAATGAGATGAGGATATATGAAATTTACCGCAGCTCTGCTTCAAACTTGCAAAAAACAAATCTCTCCTTGGGGGTTTCCAAAATCTGGTTTGATGCTTTATATCAAGTAATGTTGTGTGGTCACTGTAATCAGGTTTCTCGATCTAGTTCGGTGCCTCCGAATACAAGGGATACTTTATATCAAGGGCTTCCACCTATGATAAAGTCAGCTCTGCGCTCAAAATTACAGTCATTTCAAGTCAAGGAAGAGGTATCTGTTCTTTGTTTGACAAAAAAGAATGCTTAGTAATTTGGTTTTTCAATCTTTTGTGAATGATTACAAAAAGATCAATCTTTAATAACAGAGTATTTTCTTTAATATTTCCCTTGCAATGTGGTAAGCATGATCATAATCTTTCAAACTGTTTTTCTTGCAGCTTACTGTCCCTCAAATTAAAATCGAAATGGAGAAAACATTGCGTTGGCTTGTCCCCATAGCAAATAACACGACCAAGTAAACCTTCAAGCCATCATGTGGATCAATTTTTTTGTTGGATATTTTGATGGCATCTGGTGCCCCATTTTATAATTTGCTTAACTCCCTTTATTTTCATTGAAAAAATATAATTTTTTTTAAAGGGTAAGAAAGTAATGAATTGCTTTTCTTCTCAAGTGGAATGACTGGAACATCCTTCCAACATTGTTTTGGCCACTGTTTTGAGAATATTGTAAATTATTAAAATGGTCTTTTTCTTTTAACCATGCATGTGAGGTTTATCATATAATCATGTTTTGTACTTTGGATTGTCACACATTTTTACCTTCAGATTCATCGTTTATGCTCAATTCTTCAACTTTTTTTGGTCAATGGTTAGTTTTGACAATAAAAAGTCCTAAACGCCCTTAAAGAAAAAAGATTAAGAAAAAAAAAGAAAAAAAACTAAAAATTGAAAAATGTGAAGGATCTTTTTAGATTAAATTAAACCTTTGACCGATAAAAGGTTGAATTTTAGCATGAATTTGAAATGTTGTGGTATAAAGTTGATACAATTCAAAATAAATGGTGTGATTTTTTGGTAACCTAAAAAATGCAGGGTATAAAATTTGAAAGAACCCCATTATAAAATGGGTGATCAGCATCTACTCCCTCTCAATATGTAGTTATCGGTATGTTCTTTGTACTATATTTGTTTAGTCACTAACCTATGAGCATGTCTTTTTTGCTGTTTGGTTTATGTAGGGCTCATCATGGCTTTGGTTGGGTTGGAGAATGGGCAAACACAGGGTAAGTTGGTAAAACATTGTTTATTGTTTCTTCGGTTGTGGTTTTCCCATATTTTGATAAGCTCGTCTGCTTGAAATTCTTTAGATCGGATGTGAACAGAAAACCTGCTGGTCAAACTGACTTGCTGAGGATCGAGACGCTACACCATGCAGATAAGGAGAAAACTGAAGCTTATATTCTTGAACTGGTTGTGTGGCTTCATCATTTGGTTAGCCAATCAAGGGCTGGAAATGGTGGCATCAGGTCTCCTGTCAAATCCCCGATACGATCCCCAAATCAAAAGACAATTCAGTTGAATTCGTGCAAGCCCAACTGTCCGTCGCCCATGTTGACAGTTGAAGATCAGGAAATGCTTCGGGATGTGAGTAAACGGAAACTGACACCTGGAATAAGCAAGAGTCAGGAATTTGACACTGTGAAGACCAGGTTAAGCAAGCATCATAGGCTGAGTAAAAGTAGCAGCCACTCCCCAACGAGTGATGCTAGGAAGGATCCATTTCCCATTAGGAGACCGTCTTCTGTTCCAGTCATTGACTTTGATATTGACCGAATCAAAGCACTAGACGTCATCGATCGGGTGGACACTATTCGAAGCATTCAAGTGAAAAAAGAATGCGTCGAGATGCACAAGTGAAGGATTCTCCTGCACATTTGAAACAAGTCCATCCTCGTCAATTTTTGTTGTTGGGGCCTTAGTTCATAGGTTGTGGGGCTGTGTATTTTATGCGTGAATTAGTAACCAGATAGGTGAGTGACGAAAATTGTTGCTTTTTTTAATGTGAAAATTAATGTGAAAATCTAGGGTGATAACATATGGTTCGAGGGAAATTGAATTACTGTAGAGTTGGTAATGGATGGATGTTAAGATAGAGGTTTCCTTTGTTCTGTATGTACAGAGTAAATCAATAATCAAATGTTAATGGATTTCTCGTCTTAGTCTTGATTTCTACCTTTGCTTGCCAATATGTGCTTAGCTCACCATCCTGACGATGTTGACGAGCAATACGTGCATCATGCATGCACAAGCATAGTGTTATTTCGAACTTAAAACGCGAACAAACAAGTCTTTCAGGCTTTTGTTAACTTTAAGATTCTGTTAAAAAACTCACCATTGAAAGATTCGTGAGAAGTTGTAGTGCAATGTGTACATTAAGAATCGACTAAGTGTGACAAGCTTTTGTTAAAAGTGAAATAAGCAAGCAATGGAGAAGACAAGTTAGTGAAGTGCTAATTAGTAACAACGAACAAACAACAAATAACAACAAAGAAGAAAACAATTATAATGTTTTGTGAGGACATGCTCCGAGTTCATCTATCACATTTTTAGTGTTTTGTAGTAAGCCTTTTACATGCAGCGGACTTGAATCCAGGATCTACTTGCTGTTAAAGTCTTGTGCACTCACATGTTGCAGTTTAAGGGTGGTAATTTGAGTCGCGTTTGTGTTGACTCAAATTTTCGTATTAGCTCTATTTACGTTTACATGTTTAGTAAAAAACGTCACTCACATATGCATTGTCATAACAAATATAAACACTTTGCCACAACAATCACCTTCGTTTTAATAGTCCCACGATGTCTGCGCAAGTCCCTTAAATTGCCCCATCTAACTACTAGAATATTTTCTCAACACCGTCTTAATAGTATCTAAGCAATATTAGTGAATTATCTCACTGACTTTTCCAATAATCCCACATTATTCAAGTCCACTAAATTGCCTCCATTTACTCTGCAAGTTGATAGCCATGGGAAAGAAGCCAACGGTAGAAAATTTTCTTGACACTGAGATGTGTCATTATAACAATTAAACAAAGTTAATGAATTATCTTTATTATTTCTCTAGTACATCAAAGGTGGAAAAGTTTTATTATTTTTTTTCTATTTTCTATCAAATACTAGTTTTGGGAGTTTCTACAAGACTTCTTCATGTCACATTTGTACCTTTTTTTTGTTTTCCTATTTTAGCAATATGTACAAAAGAGGGAGTTTTTATAAGTAAAAAAGTGTGTATGTAGTTGAGCTAAGAAATGTATAAGGATACAAGAAGTCAAGCAATATTTTTGAAGGCATTAAAAGACGGTTTAGTCAAACATTATTGGAACCCCAAGCACTTGCCAAGCACGTACCAATACCTCAGAGCACGTGCTATGTCCTGAGCATGTGCTAAGGCCCGAGAGCACGTGCTATGTCTTGAGCACTTGCCAAGTCCTCAGCATGTGCTAAGGCCTGAGCACATGCTACGACTTGAGCATGTGCTAAGAGCTCAGTAGGCGAGTGTGTGCTAGGACCACAACATGATGTCACTACTACAAAATGTGGATTCCACGACAGTTATAAACCATCGTGAAAAAATTCACGACGGTTAAAAAACCGTCGTGGAAACTTCTGTCGTAAAACAAGACCGAGTTTTCACGACGGTTTTTTACCGTCGTGTAATAGAATAATTGACGAGCGAGATAGGTGGGAGTGCTAATTTTTCATGACAGTTTTCTCCAAAAACCGTCGTGGAAGGTGGAGATTCCACGATGGTTTTTGGTGAAAACCATCGTGGAAGATCCTCCTTCCATGATGGTTTTTTGTGAAAACTGTCATGAAAGGAGGAGCTTCTACGACGGTTTTTACCAAAAACTGTTGTGAAAATTTGGTATTTTTCAAAAAAAAAAAATCTCCCATAATTTCTATTTCTCACGGGATGGTCAGTTCCGTGTGTTATCCATTACATCAAGGCTTTAATTACAAACAATAATTGTTGTATATTAAAAATTGCATTGTATTTACAAGATCATTTTACATTTGAGCTATTTTGAGCACTTGGTTAATCTACTATGACGTGTACCTATCTAAAAAGTACAAACCTATTTACAAATTATACCCACTCTAATATAACTTCATGTATATCCGTATGTATATAAAAATCCTTTTTTCCTAAGGCTTGTATACCACTTGTAATTATATCCCGCATGAAACGTAGAATAAAAAAACCACATTCTATGTTTCCTTGTTGTCTTGGACACTTACGTTTAGAATATAACGTTCCGTTCGGTCGGTTTGTGACACCGGTTCCCGCTTGAAGCTTCAAATCGTTAAGCGCCCTAATAATGTATCATGTTTAAATAATAAATAAATTAATAGATGATACAATTATGTGAGACTAAAAAAAATTAATTTTATAAGACAATATTAATACTTACAATCTTATGACTGATATGAAATCCTCATGTGGGTGTCCGAGGGGGTCAAACCAATATATTTGGTCCTCCCATGGTGAAATAAGTCCCAACATCCAATGTTCTCCAACGTTGTATGGCAGGAAGAATAATTTCCCCCTTGGTGCTTCAACTAATAGGTGAAGGAGTGATGTGGCACGCTCTTTATGATCACTCTGTAGGTCTCTTGTAGCATTTGAAACGATGGCCGGAGATATGAAGCCAAAATTTTACACCATGCCTTGAAGTTCACAATATTCCGTCAAAAAACTACAATAAAAAATATTACAGTGAATTATTTTAAAACACCTTACAACTCTACATATATATTTAAAATACTGAAATAAGGCTGGAGTTATCACCTGAGGTATACGAGGATACAGTTTGCCCCGATTTCTTCGAAGCTGATGAAGTCGTAAACGTCTTCATACCCCACATAGATAGGCAAATCATTGCCAGTGACATTTACCGGTATCGGGCACTGAATGGTCGACCCATCGTGCATGAAAGAATGTGCGTATAGAGCTAATTGCATAAATTCTTGAGGTACTGAAGCGAAGTTAAATGCACGCAGGTGCTCATTAGCAATGGTTTGTCCTTGGCGTTGTTGAACTTTAGGTTGTGATTCTCTTGCTTTTAGAGCTTTTCTTTTTTTGCCGTTTCTTTCTGCTTAGATCTTGGGAAACATGGCTAGGTGCTCGACTCGTCTTTGTCAATGTGATGACTTCAACTAATCTCTTCGGCCATGCAACAAAGCTTCTTGCTGTTTCACCCACAGTTGTTGCTTCAAGTGTTAGAACAGGCAATTCAGCTGTTCTAACTCTGATGGTAGTGATGCTAACACGCACGTTCTCTTCCTCTAATGGTCGTCCATGAACTGTATCAGTTGGAAGGCTCTCCATCCACACCTTTCCAAGTGCAACAAGTGTACACCCACTATTAACTCTATCCTCAACGAAGAGCCTACATTGTTCGGGCCCTTGACGAGGAGGTAACAATTGGACTTCTGGAGCTCCTGGAGCTTCTGGAGCTTCTAGAGCTTCTGCTACAGTATTGGGAGGGTTACAACTAGCTTTGAAGCTATTGCGTTGTGAGATGCTATCATCCGTCGACTTAGCACGTCCTTGGGAAATGAGCTCAGTCACAAGACTTCAGAGTTCTGCAATCTCCATCTGCATCTTCGACATTTGAGAGTTCAATTTTGACGATCCTGGTTGGAGGTCGAAGTATTGAGACTGCTTCACATACTTTGATTGACCGCGAACACGTCTTGAATGTTCCAGTTTCCCAAGTGCCCTCGACAAAATGTCATCATTACCGACCGATTGGAAGCTCCCTTGACTTTGTTGCGTTGTGTATTCATCTTGTACAAGAACAACACAACCATGTTATTCAAGCAATCCTTCATCCACCCGTAGTAAAATACAAATTAATTGTTCGTGTTCAGTATACTTACAATCAAGTTGAAAATCTTTGCTACTTTTGGATTTTTAAACTGGCCATCGGGACCTTGACTTGATTTTACCCACAACTCCTCCTGTGTTGGTTGCACGCCTGTCTTTGTAAACTTTGTTCCGCTATGTTAGTAACATAGTAATGTAGCAATAATTGATATATGTAGTTTGAGTTAATTAGTAACGTACCATGGATTGCTCGAGCTCTCTATATCCCACTCGGCCAACCATAGAGCAGTATTCATTTTCTGCTCTTGTTTCTCTTACATTTGATGATAGCAGTTGGAAATCACTGGAACGTCGATACCTCACAAAAGCTTCCCAATCTTCATTGTTTATGGAGGGGTAGTAGTGTGCTACCGTAGGAGGCCATTTATATATATTTACATCCTCTTCCGGAATGAAAAGGTATGGCTGTACGAAGGTAACGTAGAGGTCGGATCTGAACCCCTTTGTTAATTCGCTGCAAACCTTAAAGCCCTTTTCCTATACCAATCCTTAACTGTGAAAGCTTCATATATCTTTCTTCAAATCACATCTTTACTTTATCTAAAGCCTTAGACCTCCAATCTTTTGTCCATATTGGAACATGCTCTCAACTAAGGACTCCGATCTAACTGCTTAATTCATGACCGGGTGCGCCTTCCGGTTGGCCTTTCGAATCAAAAGTCACTTCAATTCTTAAACCTTTCTTTCTCATCCGATGAATTTTTTTTCATTAATGTTGCCCTTCTGTCAAAGTCTACTTTTGGATCAAATTCGGTTCGCCTTCATGGCTTACTGCGATTGTTTCCCTTGCTATATTCGGTTGCAGATGAAGTGCAGCCTTCGTATTCCTTCTCGTACTTGTCACTATCGAATTCACGAGACATTGTACCTATGCAACGTATTCAAAAATTAACATATACATACTAATATTAATCACAAACTACACATATTCACATACTAATATCATGACTTGCACAATTTCACATAATTTTCCTCAAATAGACATATTGACATATTCACCACAAATTGCACAATTACTTTCCATCTTCACATATTCACAAGCTTATATATTGACATAATTTCACGTAATCATATCTTAACATATTCACAATTGCACAATTTCAACAACACTTTTCACATATTCATA
>CAMOHE010054002.1:4322-29400 GCA_946598075.1 Artocarpus hirsutus
CTACTATAATTTTTTGTGATAATAGCTCAACAATCAAACTTTCAAAGAATCCTGTTCTACATGGAAGAAGCAAACATATTGATGTAAAGTATCATTTCTTAAGAGATCTCACAAGGAATGGAACACTTGATCTCATCCACTGTAAGAGTGAAGACCAGGTTGCAGACATATTTACCAAGTCCCTCAAATGCCCTATGTTTCAGAAGTTAAGGAAGTTGCTGAGAGTTTGCACTTTGGAGAATCCAATTTGAGGGAGAGTGCTTTAGAGTTGACTGTAATTAAACTGAATGTTTGCAAACTTTCAGTTTAAGGGAGGGATTGTTAATTGAGTCACGTGTTGCTCTATTGGCTAAGTCTGTTATTTTGTTTGATTTGTTATGAATAATCCTAGTCTTTAGGAATCTGTTAATAGTGCAGCAGTGGTGGCCTGTAGTTTAGATTTGTTCGTTACAGACGTGGCAATAGTTGCTTAGTCTATAAACATGGGTTAGTGGTCAAAGTAGTGGTTTTGATCTTTTTTTTACCGTTGTGTAATTTGCCTATATAAAGGCTATTTGTTTAATGGAAAAAATACTGCTGCACATAAGCAATAAATTTCCATTTCACAAAAGTATTTTGTCCCTTTCTCTGTTTAATTTCTTTATTGTTATCATATATATATATATATATATATATATATAAACTTAGTAGCATTTTTTGGAAACTTGGTGTAAATATAATCATTCTACATGATACTTACGAAAGCATTAGTTTACACGCGTATAAAAAAAAATGAAGATAAAATAATTTATGAAGAATGAGAAATACGTACTGTTGGAAATTCGTACAAAGCAATTTTGGAAGAAAGGACTTCAAGGCTTGATCGGACATGGGTATCATTGCGTTCTCTTCCATATAATTGTAAGCAATTATAAAATAAAAACTCTGCTGGACCTCGTTCTAATTGCGTGCATAAGCGTTGCCCTGAAATGGACGCGGTTTCCAGGTACACGTCACTGCCTTTACAAATGGCAAACAATGGGAGCTTTGGTACAGATTTAACTTTTAAAAGAGGACGGAGCTTGAAAACTCTAGTTTTCTTCCCAATGCGCTCATAAAGGCCATTTTTGTTCCTATGTAATAACTAAGAATTACTAGGAACAAATTTAAAAAATTTAAAGTAAAAAATTAAATATAAAAATTTTGATGTATGTAATAAAAAACAATTTTATTACCGCATAAGTAAGATGAATTCTAATTTAAAAAAAGATAAGTTAAATTTTTTTTAACATATAAGTATTAGATTAGAGAATAAATATAAAACAAAATAATAAAATAATATATTATAGACTAAAATAAGATATTTTAAGAATATTTTGTTTAATATCTAACATCAAACTAATAAAAGTATCAAATATAAAACAAACTAAAAAATAAAAAATAAAAATAAAACTTTTAAAATGCCAAAGACTAATATAAAACTGAGAGTAAAGCTTAAGAATTATTTGTAAAATTAGCTTTGATGACGACGACGACACCAACAACGATAACCAGAAAGGAGTGAGACTTCCAGCCCTTCACGACTCGTATAATAACAAGGCTAGTGGAAATGGTGCAGCCAGCAAAATAATTTGCCCGTGGGCGACTGAAGTGTTACTTCTGGGTTACTAAAATGTACGCCCGGAAGGAACGGCAGTGGGACCTACAGATAAAATGACCAGCCATAGCCTAGAGTTAGATGTAGTAGACATTATATGCTACAGAAAGATTAAAGAACACCCAGAAAATCGGGGGTGGGGCTCCTTCTGGGTCCCACCATATGTATGTTTGTGCTCTCTCATGTCGGCCTTTTGCAAAATTCATTTAAAAATAAAAAAGAAACCTGCCCAAATTCTCATTGTTAAATTTGTTGTTTAATGGGTATCTCTTATTTTTCTTAAAAAAACACTTGAACGTTATAAAATTATTTGGGTGTGTCTGACTTTTCCTAATATATAATTTTGGTTTACACAAATTTTTTATTAAATTCTATTGAATTTATATGTTATTTAATTCAACCATATTATAATTCAGCAACACAAATTTCCAGGGGAAATACTTCTATTATAGATAAATTCTTGTCTAAGATGAAAACAATTCTGTATTAAACATGCAACAAAAAAGAGTATTTTGTAATTAACAGAAATTCTCTAATTTCTATACTCAGATCCAAAATAAAAAAATAAAAATAACCCACATTGTGAGAGGGGCATACTATTTTATTATTTATTTTAAAGTATTGGTGCCGACCCACCATCTTTGCCGGTGGGCCCATGACCCACCGTTCTGACTCACAATGGAGACAGGGCTGTCACTCTAACACTGTGTGACTGACCATGTGCGCTTTAGAGAACACGACAGTTAATTACGTTTGCCCACACTTTTGAATCCCAAACACAACGATGTGGTATTTGAAAAGATGATCAAAACCAATGGCAAGAAATATTTTTATTGTAACATGTGAGAGTTTTATATTGTAGTAATTTTTTTATTATTATTATAGTATATAAAAATTTTATATTATTAATAACTGAGTTTATGATAAAAATTGTGATTTCTATCACTATTTCAAACAGGGAAAATGGTCCTACGTTTCCACGTGAATTTTTGGGCCCTTTTTGTAATTTTTTGGAGTGACAAACTCTTGTCAACTTCCTTCCGGTACTTTCTTCCTATTGACTTTCAAAACATAAGTTGGACCTTGCTCGGTTCCTTGTTCAAAGCCGTTTCACTTTGGATAAACTCAAACGGCTTATGCAAAAATCTGTATAAGCGCAGTTACAAATATGATCTTCTTATAGTATTTAGACAAATTATCATAAACGTGCATAAGTAATGAGAAAGCTATAGAAACTTAACCAAGTAATGATGTCATTATGACATGAAAATTGAAAATCAAAACTCTTAAAAATGTTCTTAAGATGATGTGGCTTATTATTGAAGGTATGAACTTCTTCAATCTTGTATGAAAGTTTATACATTCATTTTATTTTTTTTTTTGAAATGAGGAGTAGGATTCAAACTCTTTTTTTAAAGGTAAAATCGGGTATGGTTTTACCACAAGGCTATATCTGCAACCATTCATTTTCATTAGGTAAATGAAGAAGATATTTGAAAGTTTAAGACCATGATTTCTGAACAATGAGGAGGTTTGTAGGGAGTGCATATACACTTATTTTCTTTTGGTAAAAAAAGTTCTACATTGGGGAGTGTCTATTGTTCTCGTTGGACAGTTTAAATCTTTTAAGTAAAGGTGTTAATTCAAGCCGACCAAAAGTAAATTTAAGACAGTTTGGATCGAATGAAAATGTGAGCCAAACCGATTAATGAAAAGGGAGGCTTAGGGACAACTTGTATTGTTATGTGAATTTTAATTTTTTTTAATATCTATCTGACCAGATATGGTTCTACTTTGGGCCAAAGATTGAGGCCCGGTCTAAGGGCTTGGGCCGGACCAATCGAGCTCTAGCCCAAATATACAAGCCTTGGATTGGTTTTTGGCTCAACCCAAATTCACTTCTTCTTTTGTGTCATCCAATGTAAAATGTAGGATTGAATTTGATGAATTTAAATGTCGTTCATTTTTGAATTCACACATGATCTAATGTCAAAGTATGGATTGAACATAAGAACAAGGACACAAAAGTTGGGCAATTTTACAACAAGGAGTTCCTAGTGTAGTTTTGATTGGGTTCAATTTTTGTGGGCGTTTAAGTTGTGATATTAGGTGCTTTAAGTGTTCTACTATTAAGGCATGTTTAACAAATCTTAAATGAATGTAAAGGAAAAAATAATAGCATTATAAAAGAAAGAAAAGTACTATGAGTGAACATCATTCATTCTCTTTACAGTGTTCACTTAATTATTTAAAAGTGTAATGAGAAACAATCACATTTCCTTTCTAGTGTCTAGCGTTTACTTAGAAATGGTGATCTTATTCAATGTAATTATTAAATAGTAATTAATAGCTATTAAATAATAACAAATAAATTGGGACATCTAAGAAAATATGCTATTTGTTCCCTTTGATAAGGATTCAATATTAAAGGGTGTGAGATGATTGATATTCCCTCTTCTCATTTCTTATATTTTGTGGAGCCTACAAAACTCTCATGACTGATTTTACGAATAAGCATATTATTTAAAGAGAAAGAGAATCACTCTTTACATTTCTTTTTCCTTTCCCTCTTATGGAAAGTAAATATGCCCTTTTAGTATTGTACATGGTATTATGCCATATAAGACGTCTAACGGGTGTTTTGGATGGGAAATACTCTATGCTTTTTGTGAAAATGAAAGTTGGAGGAAACTTGTAAAACTAGACGTAGGGTTTAAAGGGGCCACATCTGTTGATAATAGCCTTGATGAAAGGCAAATTAGAGAGGACTATCAGGATTGAAGAAGAACAATGTGTATTTATCTAAAAGCAAGGTGAAGTCCGCCGGTGTTGTTGAAGAGCACGGTCGATTTGAGAGTGCTTTGACATGATGATGCGAACTATTAGGGAAGTATTTTACATGACAAGTATCTATTGAGGATTTCTATAAAGCATCGATAATATTGAGCACCATCCACTAATAAAAAGGCGAGTCTCACACTGTGGAACCCACAAATAGCGCCTATTTTTTATTAGTTATGATGTTTAGTATTGATGGTATCCCTAAGTACTTTTTATATATATTTGTACTGAGCTAAAATCAACCAAACTGCTCAACACTACTCTATATTTAACCTACTATTGCTGATTGATATTTACAATTTTATTCTCTTAAATTTAATTTATTTTCGCATCCTAGCTAAATTAGACTATAGTCTTCAATAAAATAGTGCATAAACATCTCAATGTAAATAACATTTTCTAGCTACCTTGTATCTATGGTTCTAATTAACCAACATAGAGATTGAGACCTTATTTAGAAAAGAACATATATACAAAGTGTCTTTCTAGCTTTGAGTGACCAATCATCAAGTTTACCATTTGAAAACAACTAAAACTCATTAAATATAATATCCATGCACTTGATATAGCCTAAAAATTTGGATTATTCTATTAGCAATAGCATAAACTAGTTATGAAATTGTATATTCTCAAGCTCTACACGTTTCCAAGCATTTATTTATTCATTTGTGTCACAGCACGTATTATATTAAAATTTTCTTATTCTTAGTTGAAAGATTCTTAAACAAACTAGATAGATGATTCGGGATCATATACAAATTACATAGGCATTATAAATGCCCCGGAAATATTCCTTGGGAGCCTAAACACCTATAAAATGCAAAAAGTTATTAATTAAGTTATTTAGAAGATAGTGTAGAATATTGTACGAACTGCAGTTATCAATCAATCTTTAACAATCTGGTCAAACCCATATTCTATAATTGTCCTAATCTGTGTTGTCACGCCTCGGAGTACGGGAGGTGACGTGATAGATTAATTAAGTTAATTAAATAGAGATTTAATCAAAAACTAAGTTTTAGGATTAAATTTATAAATAAAAATGTGATAATTTTAAAATCGTTTATTTAAAGCGGGCAGTTATAATATTCAAACAAATAAAATAAATAGAATAAAACAAGCGATAATGAAACAATAAAAATATAGGGTGGGACGAGAATGGGTCCTATTGACTCACATCTTGTGCACACACATAATACTAACAATATTACAATACCACCATAGTCCAGAATTAAAGAGAAAGTTAAGATCTTACATACCTTAAATTTTTGTAATACAACCTACCCAAATCTTCTATTAATCGCAAGTCCGGTCAGCGGATTCTTCTCCGATCCTAAGCTGATATCCACCTATGGGGTAAGATTTTAAAATAAATAAAACGTGAGCGAAAGGCTCAGTAGGACTATAATTTGAAAATATTTAACTTTAAAAGGAATTTCATTAATCAAATAAATACATATAAAACAAACTAAAACAAATAAATAAATAGATGAAGATTTAATAATAATTTTATCTTACCAAAACAGTTTAAATAGGTCAACCAGAAGAATATCAATTTCTTTTTCCTAGGCAAACCATATGTAAATCACCACCGTAATGACCCAGCTGGGTTTCGGGACCTGCCCCCAAGGTCGCGTACTACACGACCCGATCTTTGATATGGCATCATGCCTTTAAACATAATTATATATATTTTCTATTATTATTAAAATCTCTTTTTACCAACTATAATCATTTACATTCATTATGAGGTTCGTTATGAAATCCACCTCAATCTACTGTTTGTGGAAACATTCAATAAAATCCTTTTTCGATCAGTTATTTAAAACATTTGATAAAAATCCCTTTTTGGTCAAAAATTATTTTTAAATCGGGTTATCAAAGAAAGGGGTAGAAGTCCTACCTCGATACTTATGTCAATGTCCCACACCGTAATCCCAGTCCGCTATACGTTAGCTCCGTGAATCCACGTACAACCTTAAATATATAAACTGCGTCCATCAGTATCTAACTTGAGATATCCTATGTTACTAAATCATCTCATGGTGTCCTAGTATGCCATTTAAGTTTATAAAATCATTTTACAAAATTAGAGTTTCAATCGGGGTTCAAAACGGTAAAAACGAGTGAAAAATTACAAAATTTCATCATGCCCGATAGGCCTGTCGATTGCCCTGGTTCAGCAGGCCGAACTACACAATTCGGCCTGCCGGAAAGCCAAGTTTGGTCGGCCAAACTTTCCCAGGTTTGGCCTACCGGTCGGATGAATCCGGCCTGCCGAACACGAAGCTCGGCCTGTCAATCTGAAAAAATTTTAGAATTTTCTAGGCACGGGTCTCGGCTTCCCCAAGCCCAAATCTTCAATCCTAACATGTTTTCTCAATTCTCAAGCATGAGTAATGATCATAATTAATAGAAAAACATAGTAGATTACTTTTTAAGGCCTTAAAACAAGTTTTAAACAAGATTTTTAGAAAAATCTGAAATAGAGAAAACTAGAGAAAAATGAAAAATCTTGATTTAAATCCGTTTTTGATGAAAAAAAGGTTGTATTCTAGTTATTCTAAGTTCATCTAACCTAGATTGAAGGATTTCTAAGCTTAGAAAAGCTCAGATTTCAAAATGCAAGAAAATTTAAAAAATTAAAAAAGTTTTGAAAATTTAGAAACTAACCTTGGATTAAGCTTTGAATCGAGTTTGTACTTGCTCAATCGCGTTCCCGAGCCTTCAATCCACTAACCCAAATCTTGAAATTGAATTTTGTTTCATAATTTTTGAGAGAGAATGAGAGAGAGAGTGAGACCATGAGAGAGAGGAAGAGAGAACAAGAGAGAGGGAGAGATGGGCGAGAATGAGGGAAAGAGAGAGAGAGAGGTTTTATAAAGAGAAATGAAGCAGTTTTCAATACTACGTCCCGCACGTGGTTTTCCAAAGTGGGACGTGTTGGTCATTTGACAAATTGTTTTGTTTTCAGTATTTAAAATAACAATTAAAAATAATTAAGCGTAATTAAAAATCATTAAAATAATAAAAAATATCATAAATTTAGAAATTTCACAAAATGATTAAATTAAGTTTAAAATATTTATTGTGACACACTAATTTATAATTTTACATTCTAATAACACTTAATTAATTTCGGGGTGTTACATGTGTATAATAAAACAATCATAGATTTAAATTCATCTAACATAGAATATATATACACACATATATATATTTATTTATGTATTAAACATTTGTACTATTTAATAAACATACATATATTTTCTAGTAGAGATTATTCTTACTCCAGGAAGAATTTTTGAAAAATTAAAAAATTCTAATATTTCTGTTATTTGGTAGTAGCTCTTGCTTCATTATTAATAGGTAAAAATTCTAAATAAAATTAGGTTAATTTTGATTTTACCCAGAAAACTCTGGAAATAAAAAAAGAACACTACAAATGTCTGACCTGCAATTTGGCAAGTAATTTAATTCGTAGATAACCGTGGAGAATCTTTATATACACACACACTAGACAGTATAGCTAAATGGGACACGTCAAGTCTATAATAAAATTTAAGAATCTTCTGAGTTTTATTCCTCTAGTACAACACGATCTAAGTTAATAATATAAAAATGTTCCTATAAAGATGTGATAAAATAATAATATGATATAAGTAATCACAGGCCTTTGAAATTATAAATAAATCTATTTTGTAATGGAAATGATTTACTTATAATTACTCGATGAGGAACTCTAATATTCTTTCTAGACTACCGAGTGCTTGATAAAATAGGGGCCAAATTATGAGCATCAAACCATGATTATAGTAACGTGAACACAAATTTCAATTAAAAAAAAAAAGACGATTGGACAGCTTCCCACAAAAGTTTCCCAGTTGGAATTGTTAAATTAGATAATGTTCATGAAGATGAAACCAATACCACCCAACCACGTAATTCAGTGTTGATGTTCATCTTATTCTAATCGAAATAATCTCTACCTAAAATAATTGAAAGGATTCATTCGTTAATCCAATTCCTTGTTGCATTACGCATCCACTAACGACCATTTATCATCATCATCTTATGATCTATATATTGTCAATCCCACAACAATACTTTTAAAACGGCCTAGACTTAATTCTCGATCTATTATAAGGTTTGGAGCATTGATTTGAATTAATTGATTTAAATTCAAACATTATAAAGCTCTGACATACTATAATGTAAAGTAAAAATAAGCTATATACATTATAAAGCTTTTATATGCTACAGTGTTTTAAACTAATTATTTCAAACCAATACTCTTAAACCCCTATTAGCTTATTTCAATTTTAATCATTTTTATCAGTTGGTGTTAAAAACAGAACAAATACGAACACATATAGTTAGAAGAGTGTTATTTTACATTTTTAAATCAAAATCACATATATTACGTGTTCTATTAGTAAAATCAGTAAAATACTATTTTCAGCCGTCAGCATCGCGTGTATGTTTTATCATCTTTTTTACACCCTAATTGATAAAAATGACCAAAACTGAAACAAAATAATAGATCACAGATTATGTATTATAGATTAAGCTTGTGATGAAGTAAAATTGAGGATGAAATTCATGAACTAGTTGCAAGATTAACCCTTATTGATGTTATGTGTGGGACTGGCAGTGGTGAGTACCCTTTTTCTTTTTTTCCTTTTCCGTTTCTTTTTAAGATGAATAAGGTTTTATTGTTCAAGTTTTAAAGCACCTTCTAGAAGGTCCACCGGAACTTCTAATGGTTCTATTCAGATGTGTCCTCCACCGTACAACGAAGAATTGCTGTTGGCATTTTTGGTGTTTATTGGCATTTTCAGTGGTCACTTATTTGCGTGATGGCACGACAAACGTACTTATGAACACGGAATTAATGTTAACACAAAACCAACACTTTTCCGCAAATTATGGCACAAATTACGTGCTTATGAACAGGAAGAAAAACAACCAACAATTAAAGTGCTTTTGTTTGGCTTCTTCACTAGCACATTTGGCATGTGAGAGAGAATAAACGAAGCAAAGTTAACTTTCTTTGTCTTTGACGTGATGTGTAAAGAATATTAAAGATTCCAAAGTTTCCAAGTTTGAACAATCGTTGAGAAAGGGTATAAAGCCAACCAAAAATAATGCTTCCCCCAAAGTTTCACTGAGAACAGCAATTTCCCTCAGATCCTTCCTATACAACCTTCTGTGTCAAGGCCTTTCTTTTATGGATGTAGGATTCTTTTTGGGGTAAGAACAATACTGCCTAGTGAAAGTGAAACTTCCAGGTATTTCTAATAATTCTAATCGTACAGAAAAAAGGATTAAAAAAATAAAAAAGATCATATATCAAACAGCTATTTCCTTGTCCTGTTGTTTCTTCAGATACCATGCCTATGTCTTTTGTTAAAACAGCTATTTCCTTGTCCTGTTGTTTCTTCAGATACCTCTGAGCAGTCGCATTCACAATCTTCACGAAGAAGTCCATGAGCGTCAGCCACACAACCGTGCTCCAAATCGAAGTGAACGAGAAATTCCACTTTTTCACCTGATGAGATGAGGGGTTTTAGAAAATAGTAAAAGATTAAAATGCCTTAAAAAATGTGAAACTAAATGGATGCCCTCAACGGTTTTTTACGGTGATCACCTTGCTATCTGAGTAAGCCGGTGCTGCTGTGAGATATTTTTCTTTCACAGCGTCGAGCTCGGCAGTGAGGTTGGGGAGTGCAGATGCAAAACCGGGGATGAAACTCAGAACCCAAATCAATTCGTTCTCTATCCAATTAAGAAGTTGATTGTTGCAAACCGCAATGATGAAAACTGTCTGCAGGGGAAAAGTACAAGGAAAAAAAAATCATTGATGACACAAATTGACGAAGCACTTGACAGAATAAACAGAATAGTGAAGTATTAGATAGTTTAAAGAACCAAATCTAAGTTGATCTTCCACTCAAGTTAAGGCATTAAAAAAGATAAGATAAACTTTGACAAACCTGCATGTGGGTCTTAATAATTGCCTTCCCAATAAGAGTAGAAAGGAAAAACTTCCAAAATGGAATTCCAAATAGTCCACATATGATGCCAGCAAGGTCCAATAGAGGATTTGGCACCTGAAAAAAGAATACAAGTTAGGTGGGAAAACATATTAATAGAATTAAATGATCCATATGATTTGAAATATGCACATAATTTGTTTCTATACTAGACCAAGTTTTTCGAAAACATGTATGATCCCCTCCTCAAAGGTGATTGATGAAGAATAATGAGAAGTTATAAAAAAAAAAGTTGGACCTTAAGTGAATAACATCATCGTGACATGTGCATTACTTTCTACTTTTCAAATTTCCCTTATAAACAGGACATTCGGCTCTTTATTGGCACGTCATAGGGATGGACCAATATGAAAAGACAACAATTCCAGCCATGCAGAAGAAGTGGTTAAAGTACATTATTATCGAGGACAAAGCAGATGAAGTGCCATTACTTAAGCAACTAGATCAAGGAAAGTAAGAAAATATGCAAAAGTCGTTCAAAGACATGCTTGTAGTTATTTCTTTCAACATAAAACTTCATTTCACAGGACGATCTGAAAGGTCAACGTTCAAGTCTAAAACCTACAAAGGAATGGTAATATATTTTATTAAAACGATGTTTGGTAATGAAGCAGGAAGGGACCGAGACTAACCGAAGCAAGTATCAAGATTGTAATGAAGTTCAAATGTTGTGAGTTTGACAAAAGCCAGCGCCGTATATTTCTCAAGTGAGTAGCCAAAAATCCATTATCCTCATTTGAAGAGTCATCAAATTCTTCCATGGCATCACCTCTGTTACCCGATGTACTTGCTGCATAAAGTAGTAAACCAAAAATAAGACAGATATAGTCATAATGGTCGTATGATTTCTTAAAAAACATCTGTTTAACACAGGAGATTGCAATTTCTATAATACAACTAGGTAATAACATTACGGATCTTAATTAGAAACAAGCTAACATCCTTGAAAAGTTACACGTAAACACATAGAAGTTTTCAAAGAGACTGCAATTTTTCCGGAATGGAAATGTGCGAAAGGAAGTTTCCCTTCTATGCCGAGTTACGATTAACCTCTATTTTTTCTCTACAGTAAGGTATCAGGAGTTCCAAGAAAAAAAAAATTGATATGCTCTATTAGAATACTATACTACCTATTTGATAAATAACGGATTTCAGGAGGTTGGAACAATAGTTTATTCTGCATACCTGCCCTTGAAATAAAATATGGAGGAAGCTCTCCTATGGCTGTCCCAATGCCCCATAGAATAGCCTCTACCTAGAATAGCCTCTACCTGAACCTGTGGCAATATGCTGCTAAGTGGTACCTGTAACCCGTGTTCTAATGGAAACAAAGGGGGTTCCAAATTCAGAACAATCTTTGTCAAGCCATGAAGGACCTCTTTCCAACTGTATTGTATCATATGGAGCACTTTTTAAATCAACTCGGCCACACTTCATTGCTTTTATGGTGAAAAGCGCAATATAAGGACCAAGGTATAGGACAAAAGTATGCAACCCAGATCCTTAGCAAAGCAAGAAGGAAAGATTATGTTGCATTTCTAATAATGATACACTGAAGCTTGTAGAAAAGAATCAATAGACCATCTAAAGTTTTATTATATTAAAGGGCAAAGCTAGGGGTTTAAGATGAAAAAAGAAATCGTGTATGATGTAACTAATCCAAGATAATAGCCACTATAAGACCAAAATTAGTACAAAAACTAAATATTTTGAGTCACAAATACAAATATACAGCACAATAGTTCATGGTACTTCTCATCTACACAAACAATGCTCACCTAGACCAATTGAAGATGCAACTCCAAGGACCATCCACCATAATCCAAACCGAAAATACTTTACAAGCTCCTCAACATGCTGCAAAACAAGATACAAATAGAATTCACTAAAGGAAAGTAGTACTTGTACAATTTGACAAATAAAATGCCAAGATCGAAAAAAAATTTGATTCTTCACCATGAAAAGGAAATAATTATAACAATATGCATGAAATTTTTTCATCCTTGTCAAAGGGGCTTAAAAGCTTTAACCTTCTTTTTATGTTTCTTAGAAATAAAGACAAATAAACTGCTTTATGCTTGCATCTATCCATCTACTGATCCTATAAGCATAAAAGCAATAAAAAGTTGGTAGCGAAACGAAAAGCTGGGTCATAAGAAAATCATTATGTTTTGTACAGTCATATTGTAGACGGCTCCTTCCGAAGGTTAGGGATTTAATCTAGGTAGGACTGTAATAAATTTACAAAACAAAATCTATTTAGCAACATACCTTCTTATGGGGGCCATCAATGGTCACAAGATGAACTCCAGCAGCCAATGCTAGAGTGCTCAATAGCATAAGCCAACCGCCTTTCGCCAATAGATATGATATCGAACGCTTAATATATAGGAAAACGGCCAAAACAAAAAACTTCAAAGTTTTGAAGGGTTGTGTTGCTAGCGTCAAATTTCCTAGTTCTTGCTGATGTTTCTCGCGCAGCCCTGCAGAATAAAACAACTCTATCAGCTAATAGTAGGATTCAATCAACAGTCCTTAGCTTGTTTCAAAGGACTAAAACTTAAATTTCTCATTTTTTTCCATTTCGTAACCATATTCAACCGAACAAAAACTTGCCCTAAAGAAGGAACATGCCTTACCAATAAAAATTTAAAAATAAATAAAAAAGAGTCTTGCCCATTTGGTTAAAAGTTATATCTGGCTTCCAAGTATCATTAGCAATAAATTGTTCATATTTCCATGTTATATTTAGCATGCGCCAAGGTCGTCTGGTCCAGTTGATCTCGACTCTTTTAATATCGCCACGGTGCGAAAATCCTACCAGCACTCCAAGAGAAATAAGTTTCCACACAAAGAGGACAAAGGAAAATTTTAATAATTTTATGTCTGTATTTGTGCTGATAAAGGCTCAGTATTAAGACCATCTCCAACTTACTTCAGATTTCTATATTAAACATACGTTGATGTTGATGTTATCTCCAACAAGACGTGAAAAACTCGCACTAAATTCGTGAGATAAACAGGGGCACATTAATTCTGATGTGTTACTGTTTATAAGAGTTATATTTAAAAAGATAGATAAAATATATATAAAAAAAGGCATGAATGGAAAAAAATGGCAAAGACAGATAGACAGGGTAATAAAGGAAGAAAAGCGCAAAAAAAAAAAGTTTCCTTGCTTCTTTCTGGGGAAGAAAATGGATTTTTTGTGGTATAGATTAAATATATGTAAAGTGAGACGAGGAAGTAACAAAAATGGGAAAATCTCCAATAGTTACCATTTGTGGCGCACTATGGATAGTGCATACTCTTATACCGCAATGATCAAATCAAACGGTATTTGAGAGCAAAGGTGCATATAAGCTTGCATGAATCTACCCGCATCAAATCAAATATTTAAAAATCCCAAAATTATAGGAAGAGACTTGGAAGTAGTTATGGCGTCATTGGGATTTCTAAATGGGTTTTAAAAATCCGTTATAAGTCGTATAAACTAGTTTCCCAATATGATTGAAACCCCACAAAGACGATTCTCTAGTGTGTTGGGGCAAGCACTGGGCAAAAGAGTAAGAAAAAGGATGAGGAATAAGAAGAGAATTCGAGATTTTTTTTTTCTTTTAAAATGAAATTGAAATCCAAATCCACTGAAAAAAAAAATGAAATCCAAATTCATAATTTCAAAAAAGCATTGGGCATTTTTATTTATTTATTCAAACCAGATCCATAAAGCTTGAGAAGTTGAGGTTTGTGTTTGGTGCTATTGGTGTACTTCGTGGGAATCTGTAGGTTGCTTCTTCACAACAAATCTCTACTATGGGTTTTGGGTGATTTGAGAGTAGTCTTAAATTTTATTTTTTAATTGCAAATTGAATTATGGTAAATTTATGCATAATAGTTTGTTATTTTACAAGGTATGAAATTATTCACTTTGAACGACAAGTTTACCGATAAGTCATGTGTGATTTTTTTCCCCAACAAAAAGAGAAAGGGGCAAACAGGTGAGTAGGGCTGTAAAAAAGCATCTTTTACATAGTCTTCCTCTACTAAAGAGATAATCTGCTACGCCCATATGCATACTTACTAAACCAACCAACCATTCGTTTTGATGTTTCACCACCTTCTGACCGTAGGATCAGTCATTATCAATGGTGTCTCACAAGTGGTAACTATTGTAGACGTTCCCAACAAAAATACAGAAAAATAAGAAAAAATTGAAATAAGGGACAAATGACAAATAAAGGAGAAGAAATGACCAAAGCACTTGAGCAAAAAGAAAAATAGGTGGACCAAGCCAAAAAAAATTAAAAAAAAAAAGAATGACCTAATCTCACATCCTCACTCTTATGTGTGCATAAAGAAATGATAAAGATCGCTCTGAAATGAAACGTACCTGATGCATACTCCAGCATCCCTTGATATAGACTCTTCACTGGTCTCGTAATCTTCTTCCCCTCTTGGTTAGAATCTTGTTGACCAGGTAGACCTAAATTTATTGCAGCTACCTCATATAGAGGGTGGACTCCACACTCCTTTATCCGGAAACGACGAGCAGTATGAATTTTATTTTTGTACTTCTCAGATAATGAGAACTCAAATACAACCTTGGCGACCCTTTCTCCTGAAAGGAGCAAACCCTTTTCGATTAGGACTCGATCCCAATTATGATCGGGTTTGTCAACAAAATCCCATGACAACTTACGGCCATATTTCCCTATGAAGTGTGGTTTACATAGAAGTCGAAGCTTCGAATTCCCGTCATGTTCATCAAGGTCAGGAGAGATAGCTAAAGTAGCACATACAGCAAAACCCAAAAAGTCGGGACGTTCAAGTGAATCTTGAGAAAGATAGATTACCACATTCAACTTGCTATTACTCGTATTTGATGTATCAGACCACGCTTTACATGAAAACCAATTGGGTATGCTTCCCCCTCGATAACATGCACCAATATCGGCTCCTCTAGAAAGTGCCTGGAGCTATGTATGTATATATAAATTTAGCAGCATGTCTTGAAAACTTGCATGTGTATTTATATATATATTTATATATAATCTTTCTACATAATATTCAGAAAAGCAAAAGTATACACGCGGATGAAAAAAAACAGGATCAACTAATTTCTCAAGAACAAAAAATACGTACTGTTTGAAAATTGTTCGACGCAATTGTGGAAGAAATGACTTCAAGCCTTGATCGGACATTGCTATCATCGCGTTCTCTCCCATATACTTGTAAGCAATTATAACATAAAAACTCTTCCACACCTCGTTCTATTTCTGTGCCAAGGCGTTTCTTTGGAATTGACATGGTCTCCACGTACTTGTCGTTGCCTTTATAAAAGGCAAACAATGGGAGCTTTGGTACAGATTCAAATTCTAAAAGAGGACGAAGCTGGAAAACTCTACTTTCCTCCCTTTTTGTATCCTCATAAAGGCTTAGTTGTGAACGCGTGACTACATCTGCAATCCACCAGGGTAACTGCTGATAGTTTTGCCAAGATATGAACCCAGCTCCTTCAAGCGTAACCGCCTTTAGATTCTTCATCCTAAACCTTGAGAGGTCTGGAAGAATATTGAGCTTTTTGCAATGATTAAGATTTAAGATCTCGAGGGAAGAAAGATGCTCAATAGACGAGGGAACTCGCTCTATTGCTGTTCCATTCAACACCAAACATACGATACTCTTGGAGAGTTTTGGAAACTCACGCACAGACGAGCAACCCTCAAGAACGAGAGTTATGAGATTATTGAGATCTTGAAAATAGGAAGGAACTTCTTGCAAACTAGTGCAACATTCAAGATATACATGCTCTAACTTTGAAGCTCGAGAGAGATCTGGAAGTTCAATTAGATGCTCAGAGTAGCCAAGATCAATCTTTTTTAAGCTCACAAGATCCTGAAAATTAAATTAAAAAAAAAAGACACATACCCGTAATTAGAATCATTTCTTTAAAATTTGCGTTAGACATTGGTATTCGATTTAACGATACTCAAGACATACAACAGTTCAAAACTTACTACTTGTTTCCCTTCCCAAAGTTTGTGAACTTTGCTATGAGGCAGGTTTAGTTCAACAAGATGGCATGGACTAAAACTTGATGGGAAAGATTTCCAAGGATATTCCTCCCAGTGGAGATATCTAAGCGCATTGGGAAGAAACTGAAGATCTTGATCACCTCTGTCAGGAATGCACACTTCACACTTCTTGCGCTCATTAGAACAAAAAAATTTGAGCAATCTTAGCTTATACATGTTGCGGAAGGCGGCTGGATTGAAGTGTACTTCACTAATATTCGACATGTCTAAAAATATTCCCTCAATTTTCGCAATGCCCTAACAAAAAATGAAAATAAGTATTATATAGTTATTCAAATATTGTTATTAAAAATTATACTAAAAAATAATATTCAAGGAAATCAAAATTGTTTGTTGGAAAATTTTTATTAATGCTGAAAAATTGTCTCTGAAAACTTTTTCATGAAAAAAATATGCGTTTAAACACTTACTACTTCATTTTTCAAGAGACAACAGATATCTTCAGGATTCCACAATCTACTACGCTTTGCAATCTCTTTAATAGATTGTTCAATCTCCCATCCCATTTCTTGAACCAGATCATGCATCCAAAGTATCTTGTCATCTTTGACAGTGATGAGAGACTTATCAATGAGGTCATCAATTCCTGATTTTGTAAGCAAACCACAAGCATCCAATATCCTTTCTACATAGTCTCTACGCGCGCCTTTGAAAAAGCATGCAATATCTTGAAATATACACTTCTGCTGTCGGTCCAATCCATCAAAACTTATTTTCAATACACTTTGAATATCTCGGTTGGGGCATTTTTTCAGTTTGTCCATTTCATTTTCCCAATTCTCTTCTTTCTTCCCAGAAAGATGGGAACCTAAAACCTCAAGAGCCAAAGGAATACCTTCGCAATAGTTTATGACTCTTTCTGAAAGACGTGAAAGATCTTTTCTTGGAGTGACTCTTTCATAAGCATTTGAATGAAAGAGTAGAAGAGCTTCCTCTTTATTCAATCTCTCAACTTGATAAATCTCGACATCTCCTTTCCGTAACACTTGTTTGTCTCTAGTTGTGATGATTATTCTACTTTCAACACTAAACAAGCTATAATCTTCAGATAAAAATTTCAACTGCTTTAACTTATCCACATCATCAAAAACAACAAGCACCTTTCTACTACGTACTCGATCCTTATCACATGAAGGTCCCAAGGATAAGGTACCCATATTTGGATTTTTTTCTTTCAACAATTCAGATAATAGTTTTTCCTTTAAGTCATTTTCATGACCTTTGCCCCACTCTTCCCTAATATTTTGAAGAAAACAACTACTTTCAAATTTATCAGAGAGTCGGTCGAATACAACTCCCGCAAGAGTTGTTTTTCCTATACCACCAATGCCCCAAATACCTACTTTCTGACGCTTGGCTGAAGAGCTAATTTGCAGCAAGGATTCAATTTTTGCAGCACGTTTTCTTATTCCAACTAATCCATTGAAAGCATCAATTGAGGTTGTCTGATTTAATTTGCTCAAAATATCTTCGACAATTCTCTCAACTAACTTGGCTTCATACCTAGCATGTAAGAAATAAAACTGGTGAGAACCAATGAAACAGAACTATATTATATATAATGAAACGGAAAAGAAAATAATGAGAGAACTGATACATAAAAGTACATGACGTGTGTGCCTATGCATACATTGCTTGTCTGTGAGCACTACGAGCGTGTACATATCATATATTACAGAGTATGTGACAATTTGCGGTGTTGATTGGGTTATTATTTGGGTTTACACTTTAGATATAGTTAGGCCCAGTTACACACTCATACCCCTAGCTCATATAAGATTGAAACATATATACCATTTTTGGATCACAAAGAGTCGATTTTGCTGTGTGCTTACCTACAACCGCAGAGAGTCAAAATTTCAGACTTTCTTGTAGAAGTTATAAAAGAAAAAAAGATACCCGTACATAAGTGTTTTTTGTCGAATTAACCCTCAAGACTACTTGGCAGATAATTGGGTTTTCATTTTGGATATATTTGATTACATAATTAAAAAGGGTGTCCTCCATTGTGTGTATTTTTCAGTCAGATTAATGGGGACATTTGGGTATAACAAAAATGTTGAGTACAGTGAAGGTGTAAATTATCTATCAAATAAGAAAATAGAATACACTAATATTTATACAGTGAAAGAATGTTCTCATATTAATCCTAACCTAAAACGAAATCATAAGCGGAGATTTACCATATTCTACACTTGTGTTTGGTAGCCGAATTTTTTCACAACGAATTAAAGAAAAGCAAGAGTAAGTAAAAAGTCTAAATACAAGCAGACGTTTATTTCGTTAAAAAAAAACGTTTAAGCAGAAAGATTAATTATATATAAATAAAAGTCAAATTAACCGACATTTTGAGCTGTAAATGCCATCCCGCTTGATTGGCAGCTGCTGTCAAAGCATCCCTCCACTTGTGAAACTTGCCCATATACTTGTTACTTCCAAAACGTTGTTCATTTATAGCAAAACTCCCCCTTTGATGTCGGACATCTGACGGATCTACACGATAAAAAACTGGAAGAACAGTTCGTTTGTAGTTTTCTTGGCACTCGAGTATGTGGACAAGTTCATCCAAGCACCAAGATGAAGATGCATATTTTTCTGAGAAAATGATGACATAAAGCCTCGACATCTCTATGGCCTTTTTAAGTGCAGGTGAAATTTGGTCGCCTCTCTTCAGATCCGCATCATCTCTGTAGGCTTTAATGCTTGCCCTTTTTAAAGCAGCAAGAAGATGACCGGTAAAATTATAACGGGTATCTCCACTAAAACTAATAAAAACATCGTCTTTGAAAGGAGGAACAGTCCTACTAGAAGTCATGTTGCCCTGTCATGACAGAATAAATGCAGAGTAGAATTAGAAATTAATCCAAAAAAATATACAAATATATTTAAGTAGATCAAGAAAACTGCCCTCAAAAATCAAAGATCACTAGAATAATACATAATCCATACCAGACTATTAACAGAAGTCTCCATTAATTTTCTTCTTTGGTGATCAGACAGTGGCAAGATCGGAGTACAAACTATCAAGAAAATTGAACCAAACCATCCACATCAACGACATGAAAATTAAATTTGTTGAATGATGATCCGTACACACAAGCCCGCAATACTTAGTAAGAAACCGAGCGGAGACTTGTATGTCAATGGCGACGACTGATGAAGGTGAGGCAAAATATGAATGAATCTCCACCGTTTATAGTGGCTGCTTTTTACAATATAATAATAAGAATAAGAAAACCTTCGGCTTCGGAGAAGTTTCTTCTTTAAATGGGTCAAGATAATTCCATATAGCCGTCGATCTACAATTTGAATGAATCCTCACCGTTTATTATGGGCGCTGCTTTTTTAAATATATAAAACCGCGAGTGGGAAATTTTCGAGATTGTCGCCCTCTAGTTGATTGGTGGACCGACCCCAAGGCAGACGACAAATAAAGAGAAATTGTATGCTTAAAATAAGGAGAAATTGTAGGGCACGTCGAGACTTTTTAAGATGATTGGAAGTAAATATGAAGTATAATTTATAATATTGGGGATAGTAGTTGAAATTAACAGGGTTGAATTAAAATATTATCCCATATAAAAATTTTATATTTTAACATATTTTATTTTATATTATAGTATATGAGAGTTTTACGGTAAAATATTAAAACTAATAACGTAGAAATAAATTGCCGAATACACTTAGTGTTGTTTAGGGTGTAGGTTTTAAACTATAGAAACGGTTTAAATTAACATTTAATAGAATAATAATTGAGATAGTTTTAAATCACTCAAAATTCAAACTTTAACCCTTGTTAAGTTTAGGTAGTTTTGAACTATTTTCTACAATAAAACCCCACATTCTTGTTTTTCTTTAAAAATCATTGGGCTCATTTAGTAGTGTTTTCATTTTGGTTTTTGTTTTTAAAAAATTTGAAAATAAAAATCTTTCAAAGAATATTTTAAGACTGCTTTTGAAATTGTATTTGGTTGTTATGGTGATGTGTTTTTTAAATAAAATATTTTTAATACAAATTATTTATGTAAAGCAAAACCAAATTTAGTTATAAAAACAGTAATTATTAATATTATTCTAATTAAAAATCAAGCATTGTTAACTGAAAAAATAAAAATGAAAAAAGTCAAGCTTCCTTTTCCTCTTTCACTGCAAAACCGTGGGCTCTAGTAAAGGCTGTAACGTCGTCGACCTATGATGAGGATGAAGCTATGGCGACTACAAGAGGCACGCGATGAAGATCGACGCTAGGCTTGGAGGCTTCACGCGACGACGAAGCTATGGTGGCGCGATTCGACGTCGACATGAGTAGGGGGTTTGGAAGGCGATCTAGCAAGCTCATGTGACGACGAGATCTACGTGAGCTCCTATGGTGACAATGGAGCTGTGGAACTAAACGGAGGCGCAGAGAGGACGGACTGCGAGGTCAATGGGAGATTGGAGGTCTCACCTACGAGGGGTGGTCACGGGGATGATGGTGGCAAGGCAACGCTAGTCGTTAGGAGGAAGGGCTTAAGTCGAAGCTCTCATCAGCCAGCAGTGGTCGCAAGAATGGCTACGTTGGTTGCTAGGAGGAAGGGCTGGGCTGGTAGTCGTGGGTCTAAGAGAAAATGAGGGAGTGAAAGGGATAGAGTATGAGAAAAAAATTGTGAAAACAAATTTTTTTTTTCTTTCCAATTTTAGGTTTTTTTTTTTAGTGTTTTTGAAATTGTTTTTGTTTTGTTTTGTTTTTGGACCAAATTTTAACCAAACCTCTTTTTAAAATCATTTCCATCTTTTGCATTTTTAAAAATCAAAAAAATAAATCGCAAAACAAAACCAAATATGGCCATAGTTTTCCAAATACTAATTCTTGTTTTAAACTATTATTCTCATTTTAAATCTTTACATTCCAAACACCGAGGGCCGATAATACAGGGTGCGACACGATAACACAATACGAATCCAACACTTTTTTTTGCAGGTTAGTGTCAAAAAATTTGACCATAAGTCATTTTAGTGTCGACCAAAAACTGACTTATTAAAAAACACATCATGTTTGGGTCAATCCATTTGACACTAAAATGACATATTACTAACCCATGTTTAATTAATTAATTTTAAAAAAATTTACCTATGATTAATATTGTGTCAGATATAATATAAGCCTTTAAAAGATCAAACCTTACCTCTCTAATCACTCATCTTCTTATTATTGTGGTATGAAACTCATCTAATTTTATGTTTTTTTTAATGTTATATTTATTAGTGTATACAGGTCATAGACGGGTTGCCTGTCAAAAACAGGTACAACGAAACTCAAAAAGCTAGGATTAATTATTGAATTTGCTAGTTCACTACTTTAATTTTGCAGTCAATAGTCCATTTTTGAGAAAAAGTGATAATGGGGCCTGTAAGTCTGTTAAACTTGTCTAAACAAGTGATCACAAAATTAAATCGTTTAGACTAACAATAATGATAATCAAACTAACACCATTCTACATAAAAAGTGAAAACATATAATTATTTAACGTGGTTAAAACTCCAATTTGACGAAAACCACAGGTATTAAGCATACTGTTTTGAAAGTCGAGACTCTTATTACAACTTTAATTATGAGGTATCGCAAACACTCCACACTGCTAAACCACGAAATCTTCCCCTTTCTACAAGCTGCATCTTGTGCTGCTGGGGTCCAAGTTTAAGGTCAACTTATAGCCATGTCTTTACAACATTATAGGTGTACATGCGCCATTTCTTCCAAAGTCATTATAACGGTTGGTCCAACCAAATTACTAAATTGGGATTAGTTATTGGATTCGAAGGAACCTCAATCAGTAATATACTCTCATTTTTCCATCAATAGTCCTTTTTTGAGAGAGAAAAAAAAAAAGATACTGGAATCGGCACTTTTGTATTTCGATCCCTCCACAACAAACGCCAGTTATATTATTAGCTTCAAATGTAGAAGTCCCTCTAGCTTCTATTAAAAACTTCAAAATATTAATAACAAAACCGGAAGCAATAGATCGTACCTCTAATCATAACAATTAGATTCAGAAACTTGTCACAAGCAATTTTTAGAAGTAGTTTGATCAGTCTATACGAGATCTAATTTACTGATAAAATTCTCATAGAATCGACACTATTCCCTGTGAAGTTTCAACGTCTATTTCTGGAGGTATGCTATCCCATCAAGTAGGGCGGTTAAATAAGAATAGAATATAGGATAGTTACCCCTTTCAACATGTTCTCACGTTTTAGAGAAACTACCTTAATGGGTTTTAATTTTAACTTTTAATGCAAGTGTGCTGAATACATTTATTTATAAAATAAATATACATTTCTAATAGCTTCATGCACCATTTACAAAAAAAAAATAAAATAAAAAACATTGAAATATAAATATCATAATATTCTTCTATATATTAGTTGAGCAAAAACTTATATAAAGCTAAAAATTTACACACACATATATTGTATAACTAAATTATAACAAAAATACATGACCTGTAAATTCTTGCAATGCAATTTTTCTAGAAAGGAATTTAAGCTTTCGTTGTTGTGTCCTCTCCCATCAAATTTTAGGCAATTATAAAACAGAAATTTCTCTTTCTCTCTCAGGTGGATAATTAAAGTCATTAAGTTGTTGCTCAGTTGAACTTTGTGCGCTTTGTTCTTCCTTGATCATGATCATCTAGATTTAGCATGCGCCAAGGTCGTCTGGTCCTGTTAATCTTTTCCCTTTTTTCTTGAAAATATCACCACGGTGAGAAAAACCAATCAGCACTCCTACAGAAATAAGTTTCCAAATGTAGAGGACAAAGGAAAAATTTAATAATTTATGTCTGTATTTGTGCCGATAAAGGCTCAGTATTAAGACCATCTCTAGCCCACGCCAGATTTGTATGTTAAACGTCATTTTGATGTTGATGCTGTCTCCGACAAGACGCCAAAAACTCACACTAAATTGGTGAGATAAACAGGGATACGCCAAATGTAACGTGCTACTGTTTATAAGAGTTATATTCAAAAAGAGAGAAAATATATATAAAAAAAAAGGCATGAATGGAAAAAAAATGGGAAAGACAGAGAGACAGGGTAATAAAGGAAGAAAAGCAAAAAAAAAAGAAGAAGAAAGTTTCATTGCTTCTTTCTGGGGAAGAAAATGGATCTTCCCTTGTATATATATGTTAAAGATCAAAAAATATGTAAAGTGAGACGAGGAAGTAACAAAAATGGGAATATCTCCAACAGTTACCGTTTGTGGCGCACTGTGGATAGTGCATACTCTTATACCGCATAGATCAAATCAAACGGTATTTGAGAGCAAGACTTGGAAATAGTTATGGAGTTATTGGGATTTCTAAATGGGTTTCAAAAATCCGTTATAAGTCGTATAAATTGGTTTCCCAATATGATTGAAATCCCACAAAGACGATTCTCTAGTGTGTTGGGGCCAGCACTGGCTAAAAGAGTAAGAAAAAGGATGAGGAATAAGAAGAGAATTCGAGATTTTTTTTGTCTTTTAAAATGAAATTGAAATCCAAATCCACTAAAACAAAAATTGAAATCCAAATTCATCATTCCAAAAAAGCATTGGGCATTTTTATTTATTTATTTGTATGATTGAAAATCAAACCAGATCCATAGAGCTTGAGATGCTCTCTCATCTCTCTCTTTGATCTTCCTCCGAATCTTAATTAGGTTTCTTCCAATGCCGGTAAATTGTTGAGGTTTGTGTTTGGTGCTATTGGTGAACTTCGTGGGAATCTGTAGGTTGCTTCTTCACAACAAGACTCTACTATGGGTTTTGGGTGATGTGGGAGTTGTCTTAAATTTTATTTTTTAATTGCAAATTGAATTACGGTAAATTTATGCTTTATAGTTTGTTATTTTTACAAGGTATGAAATTATTCACTTTGAACAACAAGTTTATCGACAAGTCATGTTTGATTTTTTTCCTCAACAAAAAGAGAAAGGGGCAAATAAGTGAGTAGGGCTGTAAAAAAGCATCTTTTACATAGTCTTCCTCTACTAAAGAGATGATCTGCTACGCCCATATGCTAAACCAACCAACCATTCGTTTTGATGTTTCACCACCTTTTGACCGTAGGATCAGTCAATATCAATGGTGTCTCACAAGTGGTAACTATTGTAGACGTTCCCAACAAAAATACAGAAAAATAAGAAAAAATTGAAATAAAGGACAAATGACCGATAAAGGAGAAGAAATGACCAAAGCACTTGAGCAAAAAGAAAAATAGGTGGACCAAACCAAAAAAAATTAAAAAAAAAATGAATGACCGAATCTCACATCCTCACTCTTATGTGTGCATAAAGAAATGAAAAAGATCGCTCTGAAATGAAACGTACCTGATGCAAACTCCAGCATCCCTTGATATAGACTCTTCACTGGTCTCGTTATCTTCTTCCCCTCTTGGTTCGATGGTTCGAATCTTGTTGATCAGGTA